>JAYJMH010066168.1:0-11638 GCA_036873815.1 Phacellophora camtschatica | reverse complement strand
ATAAAATATTTTTTTTGGTAGTTTCGAACAGAGCAACTCCGCACATACCTGTCATGAAATATGGGAAGTTCCCCCCCTGGGGCACTGTTTTAGCTTTACCACACCAAAAAATAACAAGTTACTGGTTACGATGAAACTAACAGAACAGGGAGGTAAACTGATAACAATATGTTCCCACTGAACGTTTTATCTACCAAATCAAAAGGCTTTGGTGAGTGAATGAGTTATCTTTGGTATATCCAGCTAGTTTCAATTCATTACATTATTTTTCGTAATAAATATACTGGGTGCGCCAAAAAAAACGGAACATCTTTGACGAGCTACCAAAAATCGTGTACTACACGGTTTAAAATGATTACAGTTGATATTCACGTCAAAAGGAGTAAACTAGTTTTAAAAAGAAATTGGCGATTTCTTTCGAAATTTGTGCTTCCATTTCAAACAATTTTCCAAATGTTTTGGCCTCACTGTGGTTCGAAAGCATTGAGAAACATTGATATAATTGAAATCAAACATTGACTTCATACTTTGAAAGGAAATGAAAAGACTATAAAACTTCCAAAAATAACGCGTGAAAAATAAAAATGCATGAACACTGAAAGACTGAAAGCCTTCGATTCCCTGACATTGACGCGGGAATCTCTCTTCGTCCATGTGCTCTAAAGGTTTAGAAATTTGATAAACCTTTTTCAGTGTTTTCGAGATTCAGTGAGACTTCTCTTTTGAAAATCTTTATAATGGAAGAACAAGCATTGAAAAAACTGCCAAAAATCCTTTTTAACTAGTTTAGTACTTTTGACGTGAATATAAACTTTAATCATTGTAACCTGTGTGGTACATGATTTTGGATAACTCGTTAAAATATTCCGTTTTTTGGCGCACCTGGAAGAAACATTAATTTTGATCGCCGACCAAAAATCTTCACATATTCTTTTTAATTTCAAATGTCTTTAGTTTTATCAAGAAAAAAATAGTGTAGAAATACTCACGCATAAACTGTTCAACAACAAGGGGAGCTACAAGAGAGCAAATAATGAAGATGAAAGAAATAATGTCCAAACGTAATGAAAACCATCTTGCAGTATTTCTATGCAAATACCAGCCATCAGATTGATGATCTTGGCAATCATAGAATTCGTTGGTGACAATCTCCACTGCTTTCAAAGCTCTGATTGTTGGCAGGCCTTCCAAAGTTGATGTGAGGTGTGTAAACATTGGACTTCGAGCTGTAAGAAGATTTCATATGTATTTTCAAATTTAATATTCAGTACACGATTTTTAGTAGCTCGTCAAAGATATTCCGTTTTAATGGCGCACCCAGTACAAGGAACTTTTATAGAATTTTATAAAATATTTAGGCATCATTAAAATCCTCACATTGTAAAAACAAAATTTAATATGACTATTGCCAGTGACATTTGCAGTTTGCATGTGATATTACATTTGAAAACTGCAGTTTAAATGTTTTATTTCTTTCCAGATTTCAGCGCCGCAAGAAAAATCGCAGTTGTTGCGTCCAGACGCTGTAACCAGGGAGCTTTTTCTCGAAATAATTACGCCCCTATGACTAAAAACCCCATACTTCCGTCAGTCGCCAAAAGAAAGGCACAAAACATCGTAACTTAAAATGTGCGACAGACTAACAAAATATTTTTGGGAGAATACCTCTTACTTATACTTTTACTCATCTCATTGTGGGATGGTTAACAGTCCCCTAGGGGGCTTCTACTAGTACAGTATGCCGGTGCGGCTCTTGGGGCATGTGATAGACGGTTTTCGTCTCCAAGAGGCATGCGTTCTTTAAGTAACAAAATATTGATACTGCGGCAAGTCTACAAGCTCTAAAGCTGTAGTAATTTTTAAAAATAAATAAATGGAACTAAATTTTAGTTTCTAATAAGCTACTAGCGGCAGTCTAGATTATTTTTTTGGGGGTGTAGGTTGCACTGAGCCGTTCAGCAAAGAGAAATTATTTGCAACATCAATCTGGGCAAGCTTATATTTTGGCAAATCTTACTTCGTTCCTTACAGATAGCTCTTCTTGCGTAGGCCCTAAAAGCAAAGTTTAATTTATCGTTTTGAATGCCAAAGATACCGCCAATGCCAAATCTTGAATTCAGTTTTACAACATTTTTAGGAGTTCCTCATAGTTAACGATGAAACTTCTTCTTGACTTTTGTTGGTTTTCTTGGTTCGTGGTTGATGGTTGGTGGTCAGTGATTTCCTTGGTCGATGGTCGGTGGAACATGGTCGGTGCCGTTGGTGGTCGGCGGATTTATCATAACGAGCTTTCATATCATAATGAGAAAATCAGGAGAAAATCATTACACTATTTTATAACAAAAACCAACACAAATCATCACACTGCGGAGACCCATATTTAAGGATTTTGCAAAAATAAAAAATCTACATGGGTGGTTAATAGATAAGACCAATAGATAAGAGATACTTCCCCCCACTAAAATATTTTTGGTATTTACTTCTGAATTAATAATTGGACAAGTATTTAATTAACTAGGTGACATAGTGTGATACTTACATATCCCTTCAAGTCTTTTCACATTTCTTGCAGTGGGCAAATAATAAGACATCATCTTGAAGAAGACAGCGATAAGGATAATTGCTATTATAGCCATGTATGGAACGCTGATGCAACTGAAAACAACGGTGTTGATTGTATAAATTGAAAGCTGAAATTGAGACAAACTTAGTCAGTAGAGGAATAAAAATAAATTGTTACGTGTATCCAGAACGTCGATATTGATCAATGATACTTATTATGGTAAAAATCTGACAAAATATTATAATTCGGCAAATGTAAAAATGAATAAATTTTCTTTGCGACGCTTTGAGCTTCGCTCTTCATCAGGTTTGATGTTAATGAAAAGAACAAGTGTTAAAAAAGAAAATTTCAAAGATTAGGTCCGAAAAAATTTCAATAGACTGTGACGCAGCGAGTTTCAGGGAAAATGTATAAATTAGAATAGAGATGGCAGCAAGGAAGTAGTAAAGATATATATTCATAATGTTATGAGTAGTATCAAAACTGTTTATTTAGTCCGGCGGGAAAAAGAGTTCAACGCAACGTATCCAATGCTGAAACAACTAACAGCAGCTGAATTAATTGTCTTTTTTCAAAGCTGAAATTGCTGCAAACATTGATTGTAGAACGAAGGATTGTCTTGGGGTTGAAATGATGCGCTGATATAAGTGACAACCATGGTGTTGATTGTTACGATCGAAAGCTGAAATTGAGATATGCGTTGTCGATAAGAGCGATGGCTCATTCAGTCTTAGTTTCACAATTCTATATATATTCTATATATTATTCAAATTCAACCGGGTGTCCCAGAAAAAGGCTACACGTTTGCAAAACTACTGCGGAGTAGCCTTACCTTTAATATTTATTTTTCTGATTATGTAAAATAATCGTAACAATCAACACCATGGTTGTCACTTCAACCTAAAGTTTGATACCTTAATAGGCAAAATCAACTGAACTAATGCTGAGTTATGCCAAATAGTAACTAGGGTTTCTTCAAAACCAGAGGTTGGCCTTTCCTTTGCATTGCTGAAAATTGATTTTTGTGACAAAAATGCTTTGAAATTAACATTTGAAGATTATTGGTGTATAAATGGGAAACGTTAAAATTTAATGGCTGTTTGAAGGCTTAATTAATCAAAGAAAATGTATTATAGAAATAATCGAATTCTCGAGGAGCAGCTCTCTAAGTTGGTAAACTAACGAGAAGAGAGCCCGCCTGTTATAAAGACCTATAGGTTTCAAAATCAACGCTCTATAAATATATTATTCAATTGGTAAATATTTAATTTTTTCAATTTTAAATATTTTTCCTAAGGCATTACATGTAGTTTTGCAGATGAACTTTTAGTTTATTTCTATATAAATACTTTGAGCAAGAATTTCAAATTTCTACTGTTCCATAGTTTTCCTCCCATTTATCGAATAGATTTCAAGCCATGCAGAATATTTTTTTTTAGTCAATACAAATTCAAACATTTCAGAAAGTTTAAGGAACTTGAAATTTCAAGGAATTAGAATTTCAGTTTAATTAAAACATTAGGTAAATCATTGCTAAAGACTGAACGTTAAATTCCTAATTTAATTTAATTTAATCTTTTTTATTTCTATTAAAGTACTGATACTTGAACCACACCACAATTGGCTTTTTCAATAGATCGGACATTGTTTTCTTACATTATCAAAAGCTTTTGTAGGACAATAAATACACCACACCCATATCTTTTAATGTCCTATTCTGTTTAGCGTGTAATTAAATGACCTCCTTTCATTTATTAACCCTATTTTACACAAGGGGCTTCTGACGCCCCCCTCTTGGTTTTCTCTGAACTGTACTTTTATTATTATTGCCAAGGGGCTGAAACCTTTTGAATTGTCCTAAAATTTAACGGTTCACAAACTTCATAAATAATTTTTTTTAAATTTCACTGTCACGTGACAAAACAATGCCATTTGGAAGCTAGTCACAAAGGAATTTGGTTTTACGGCTCTAAATAGGTGTATATCTGACAGAAAAACTTGATATTGGCATATATGAATTTAGCTTTGATGTACAACACCTATTTTTTTGCTTACGTGTTAATAGGGTTTTTAAATAATAGGAGGTCATTAAAAGGCTTTAGATAGGGGAAGGGGGGCTCTAGCCCCTATGTAAAATAGGGTTAAAAACGCGACACTATACAACTATGTTGACGATAATACATTAGTGTAGTATAGTGTTCAAATCTTAGAATAATTGATATTATTGTTCTCAAATTGAATGACATTCGCACCTCATGGTATTGTTCGAGCAGAATCTAAATAGTTTCGGGTTGCTAAAATAAAATGAAATGCGCTCTCCGTTTTTAAAGTTTTGTAAAAAAATGTCTTGCTTCACATTTGTTTATGGAGATTCTTTCACTATTGCGAAAAATATGGAAGTTAAAGAAACTAACTTTAATAATTTTCGAAATAGTGAAAGAATCTCTATGAACAAATATGAACCAAGACATTTAAATTAATCTTCAATTTTTTTTACTAAAACTTAACGGATTGTGCAATTCATTTTTTATCGAGCAACATAAATATCACTTCAACCGCAAAATAATTCTACGAGCTGTGAATGCTATTCAAGTTGGTTATGAGAAGAAAATAAGATCAGCCATTCAAAGATTTGAGCGCTATGTTCACTAGCGTACTTTTCAAAGACTCTGGACGGATACAAGAAGAACGAGTCCGTGTTGCGCTGACTTGGTCGAAATAAAACCAAATGATTGCAAATCCAGACAAATTTCATGCTGCTATAGTAAAGAAAAATAGAACAAACCCTCGCGGAATAAATCTGAAAGTCCAATCAAATCAGAAGAAACAGTCAAATTACTTGGTGTTCCCCTTGATTATAAACTAAATTTCGCACCACATGAACATGGTAGAAAAGCTTTAACACAGCTAAATGTTTTAAAAAGGCTTAAATCGTTTATCGGCTTCAAGAAAAAGAAAATTCTTGCTCAAAGCTTTGTATACTCAAATTGTATGTACTGTCCCTTTTTCATTAGCTACATCTTTGTAGAAAATTGAAAAGTTACAGGAACGTGCCTTGAGATTCTTATATCACGATCATTATAGTCCATATAATGAATTGCTCTCTAATTCAAGTACGTGTACAATCCATATTTCCCTTACAAAAGTCTTATCTGTGAAAAGTTTCAAAAAGATTAAAAACCTGAATCCTTCATTTATATAAGAAATTATCAAATTAAAACCACCCAACAACTGGTCGAAAAATCCATTAGATTTGCGACGTTGTCGGCCTAACCAAGTAACATTTGGCACTAATAGTAGATTTTTAGGGCCTCAATTTTGGAGCGGATTACCAAACGAAATCAAGACAGCAGATAATCTGAATATTTTCAAAAATTAATTCAAAATTGGGCCGGAATTGTAAATGCAATGTCATAAACACTACTGCAATTTTTCGTTTGTAAATATACTACCAAAAATGTTTGCTTTTACTTTTACTATTGTAAAATTTTGTTAATAATGATTTTTATCAATTGGTATAGATTTGTACTCCATACACTCCATAAATAGAGAGCTAGAAATAAACGTCGTTTTTGAAATAAGCTTAATACAAAAGAAAAATACAAATAGAAATTGAGAGCTAAAATGAGGGCTCGGGCGCACTGGTTTTTGACAAAATTTTGTCAAATATGTTAACCAGCTGGAGACAAAAACTCAAGTTCACCAGGGTTGCAATGGCCCAGTACAGTACATTGCAAGAAGTTTAATTAATAGTTTCCGTTTTCCAGAGTTTGTCATATGTTCGTCCTGAATGTCGGGACCTTTTGAATTTTGATGTTCTTGAAAGGTGTTGATTTTTGCGGGCGCACTGGAAAGGCTTGACAATCTGTGAGAATCATTGTTCATAAAACAAATGGGGGTCGCGTTTGTCATGACTTTGTCTGCTTACGGTGCGCCCGCAGCCTGACTGCTTTCTTGGTGTTTTGTTTGCCATAATATTATCAGTCTCGGAATAAAGGGAAAGGTGGTAGAAATCAAGGTGAAATTGTTTTTAGAATTATGTAATTAGTGAAATATAGCTTCTAGAAATTTAGATCAATAGCTTTGCTGTGATCTTTGTGATGAGAATAGGTGGAAAGCACGATGCAAAAATTCATGACTTCCGGAGTATGTAAATTAATCTACCAGATAAAATAACTGTGCAAGATATTTTATAATAGCTTACAAAGACAACAGCAAAGGCACTCGGAGCCAACCGTTCATCCAAAAAGTATGTGTCTTTTGCAAATCTGTTAATGATTCGTCCTGTGGGAAAAATATATCTGAGTAAATTAAAATGTATAAATTTACATTTACATTTCTTTATCTCAGAACGAAGAAAGAATGTGATGGATTTGGATATATATACAGTTAATTACATTGTTTGTAAATGACTACCGGGTGTTCCAAACATATTTTACAACGGTACTGTAAATAAAGTGCAAAAACGTGAATATGAATCCTCTTATAAACACATTCAGTAGACAGCCTGATAGGATGCGAGCAATTTGTGATCTCTATTATAAAATCGCAAATCTAACAGGGGAAATATTTCTATATATATTCTAAAGTTTCTTGCAATGAAAACAACGTGAATTGTCATTGGAGAATTTTAGGCCTTTCAATAAAAATGTCTCATCAATTTCAAGTAGGCCAATTTTGCTTGTTTCAAATCTAAATTGTCTAACAATGGAAAATTCTTCTAAATGTAAAAAGAGGGAGTTTCAGAAAACTCGTGAAGTCCTTCACTTAAACAAAAATTGTTATTTATCACTCAATAAAAATATGAACGAATGAAAGAACTAAGTTTTATTTTTCAATGACAATAATGCAAATCAATATATGGAATACAGCGAAGTTGGCTTTGTTTAACTTTAGGGGAATTTCGCTTTGGTTGAATTGCATATTTGAAGGGAGTAACATTTACTTGCTTGAAATCAATGACATTTTTCATATAAAGGCCTAAAACGCTTTAATGGCGATTCATGATGTTTTTACTTCAAAGAACTAAAAGGTAGGTACACTTACATTATTAAAATCGAGCTTTGTTTAAAATTGTTCGTATGTCATCAGGCTGTCTACTGGATGTGTTTTTAAAAAGATTCATATTCAAGTTTTTGCATTGCGTTTGCAGAACCAACATAAGGTATTTTTTGGTTACTGGTATTATTAAGGCATTTTCAAACAGCGTAATTGGGGGCTAGTGTGCAAACACTTTTTTTGAAGGACAAATTTTAGACAAAACAAAACAGATTGAAATTTAACGAAAAAGTAATAAACTTCTCAAGGTTGGATTTTAAAAACAATCATTTCATAAATCACAACAAGTAACTAGCTTAATATCATCTACATAGAACTGAAGGTATCGAGGGTAATAAGATATTTTGTTCACAATATGTGCAGGTACTGATCAACATAATAATTAACAAGAAACACCAGCCATATCCATAATGTTGAAGATAGCTGTTCTTATTTAAAAGAAATCTGCATGTATATTTATGTTTGCTCATGTATGCTGTACCTATTAATAAAAAAAACTCTAATAAGAACAAAAAGCTGTTTATACCTTTTGGTGTTGTGTTGAAGAAATGAATCGAAGTCTTGAGAATGGATTCCAGCATTCTGTTATGAAGAACTTTGCTCGCATTTACAAGATGAGAATAGAAAATGATAATATTTGTGAAGACAATGCAGCATGCAATGACTAACAATCCAATGTAATTGTATAGGTTGTTTTTATTGCTTTTCAAGAACTTTTTAGATGTAATTGTGATATTACTTGCTTTTGCTTCTTCAGCAGTGGACCTAATTAACATAAAAAAATTGCAATTTATGGTAATGCAGTAGTCAAATTGATTTCAGTTAAGATCCTAAGGCTATTCCATATTATTTACAGTAGTTACTATTATTTGTAAATGTTTTTCTTTTAAAGACACGTATATTATTGCGGGATGTTCGAATTACTTTATGAATCATTGGTGAGAAATATTTTGCTGAACCACTACTGTTATCTACTTTGCTAAAAAAACTAACTACATTAATGCGCTTACCAATCGGTGATCCACCAGTCTACCGCAGACAATGAAATCTGCAATATAATGAGAAATTATCACGAAAGATGAATGGCAATTTTAACTGATGAAAATAATTACTGCTTATATTATTTTGCGGTCGTACTTATTTTCCATTGCACGTACTTTTTATGAAGCATGTTCTCTATAAGAAACTTGAGGGTAAAATGTGCTAATAGAGTTATGAACTTACGAGGAACTGCCGAAAGCCCCGGTCAAACAATCCAACATTTGACCCAACATTTCACTGAACATCAAGTTCAATGAAATGTTGGATCGTTTGACCACCATGTTCAGTGGACAAAAATCATGTTGGACGAAGTTCAGTGAAATTTGCTCGGGATAAAAAATAACCCAACATTTCACTAAACATTTCTTTTGCTCTCAATGTTCAGTGAAATGTTGAATTATTTGACCACTTTACCAAAAATTTCACTGTACATTTTAGTCAGCGCATGCGCTGTTGAATACGTTGCTTTCCGCGCCAAAACAAATTCTGAACAAAAAGACAAACATTCTGACAAACATGGCGCGCAGCAGCAATAATTCATCCAAAAAATTCAAAGAAAGTTTTTCATATTTTGATGAACTGGCCCAGCCGTTCAATAAAAAGAGCTCATCAAGATCCACAAACGACAGCGATTGCTTTGCGTTTCTTTCAAAAAACTGCGCCATGTTTGCTACAAGTGTGTGTTGTTGAGGAGTGAGGACGATGAGACGATGGATGACTGCTCTAGAAGAAGATTCCAGGCTCCCTTGCCGCCGCGCATGATCAGGGAAATGTTGGATCGTTTGACCACCCAAGTACTGAACATCACTGAACATAAAAATAATGTTTGATCGTTTAACCAGGGCTTAAGTTAACAAACAAATTTTGAAACTAAGGGACAAATAGTATCTCCTCCGCGGTGATGCCAGCATGGCAAAAGTGCAAGGGCAAGAGGGGCATGGGGGACCAGTTGTTGACTAGCCACCTGATATATGCAAACCAAATGGGTTATAGCATATCGTATTTACTCTCGTATTCTCGCTCTCAATTAATTCCGCCCCTCCAATATTCCCGCCTTTTTCTAGATATCAAAAATTAATCAACCCACTCAACCCAGCATTGCCTGTTACTGGGTCACATGCACCGTGCCATCGGAATATTGTTCTCAGAACAATAAAGAACGAAAGTTTAATTAATCAGTTGTTTTACCATTGTCCTTGAGATTATTGGGGGGGGGGGGGGGAGGGGCTACACAACTTTATTTATTACTATAACATGAGTTAGGCTGTTACAAAACTTTTAATTTATAGTTTTTAACATTCTTTAACAGGTTTCAATTGCTGTGAAAATTTTAAGATAACAAATTTTCCAAAAAAATAACAATAAAAAAAACGAACCCTCGTGAAGAGTCCCAAGCAAATCATTAAAAGTAACATTAGATATCCTTTGTCAGCAATAATATATTTAAGGTATATCTTGAAACTGACAGCTCCTTCTTCCATTTGCTCTTCTTTTTCAGCATGTTTGCTTTCTACCTAAATAGCAAACAACATATTTGAAAAAATGCAAAATATTTCGTGAAGACTTGCTAATGCAATTTTCTCTAGAAGTAAATTTAACTTTAAACTGATGGGGGTATTTTAACTTCCCTATTTTGGATGGGGGGGAGGCAAAAACCCCTGGTCAACTCTTGGCCAAAAGCAGACATTAACTTGAAACTGTGTATGCTTGTAGTTCATAAGAAGTAGTTTATAAAAATAGACATTTGATTTTAATTAGTTACGTGGTAAGTTGCCTAACGAAATAGGTAACCGAACAACAAAAAATTTCATGAAGAAATTTCAGTAAATAGGAATAGTATTTATCGCTGAATTTTTGTAATTAAAACATAAGAAGCTCGATTAGTGGTTGTAGCTAACAAAGAATACTCTGCTATACAAAAACAAGAAAACTTTTGAATTGTTAAATAAACATGACTTGGTTGATAATTTAATTCCATGACGACATCAAAAGTAAATATACTGTGTATTAAATGAGAGCCCTCTTCAACAGCATTTGAAAGGCTTAATTACCACTTGATTGTCACGTGTTACCAACTATGGCAGTCTATTGTTCACATGACTAATAAATAACATTCTATGTTAAATGCTTGTTAGATAAACATGGGCATATTAACAGGGGAAATTTTACCCCCAACTTAATCAGAATTTGATTAGTTTATCGATTGATAAATGGGTAATTTATAAATTAATTGAAGCACGTACGGTGGCTAATTTTGGTAGGGTTTTGGTTTACCACTCAATCAGAGTAGCTTGCGGAATGCCCTAGTTGCCAATAAATTATATTGATTTGGAAAAGACTACAGCAATTATTCATTTAAGATCTCTGTGACGTAATCAAAAGCAAATAATTTTTGCGGTTTGGAAACTTTCTTGCCTTTTGCCTTTGCCCTGTCCTACTAGCCTCGTTTCGTAAAAATGTCGTCATTTCATTAAAATAGCAAGATAATTTTTCCACCGCTTCGTTTCCGCTTTCAGATCATGTAACTTTAATTTGTCATCAAAATGGCTGCCCGCAACAACATAATTTCCTTAAAGAGGAAATGACGAGAAAAATGATACTTACATATTTGATTCAAAATTTTGGGCTGATTTCGAATATCATATTCATCAACGTTATATCATAAACGTCAAATTTTTATTTTAAGTACTAGAATTTTGTTGTCAAAGTGTGAATTTTGCCAAACCGAGTGGTCCAGAGGACTGGCACTAGTTGTTTTAAGTGAAAAACTTCTCGAGTTGGAAATAAATTCTCAAGCAAACTAAAGGCAATTGACTTGTGCACGGGAAACAGTGAACACTAGTTGTTAGTCAGTTTGAAGGTTCACGTCAAGTGGCAAGTCAATTTCGTCTTTTTTAAAAAACGATGCAACAAGTTATGAGAATTATTTTGTGGTTGTGGTGATCAATATCTAACATACAAAAACGATCCACATTT
>JAYJMH010066157.1:0-11638 GCA_036873815.1 Phacellophora camtschatica | reverse complement strand
GAATAGCAAGTGTATGTGCCTGAAACTGAAAGGTTATGTATAACCCATGTCCCCTGCTGGAAACAAGTCATCTCGAGACTTTCGCGGGCTAGGCACGTTAAATACGATAACTCACTCATCTGTAGTCAAGAGATCCGTTGCATTTCAGATGAAACAACAACCGAAGAAAGCCGTGAAAAATGAAACACAAACATCAAGGACCGCTGAGCGACTTAAAATGGGTGAGCTAAAAGCCACATTTAGACCTTTGAATTATTAAATAAACCTCGTACCCAAAGCTATTTTATTTAGGTAAAATACCCCTGGTACCTACCCGCAAATGTTGTGTGATATTATGCGAATTCGTGAATTTATGACGCACAAAAAGAATTAATTTTTCGAATTCTATATTGGCTAATCGTTTTTCATCTTCAAATTTGGAATCTCTCGAGATTCAGTCGAATTTTGATTTCCATGCTTATTATTTCTCGTGAGCCAATGAAGCAACCTCGTCCCCAGAACTTTGTGTATGCTTATGCCCTGGGAAACAGGTTGCCAATGAAGGTACTAGGGGTAATATATGATAAAGCCCTGGGCACGAGGTTGAGGCTACATCAACAATCATAACACTCAAGGGATATATGTTTGAATTTCTCTAACTCGAACTCGCTCAGAACTCAAATTAATATTGTTTAATTTATTTAAATTCAAGACACTACTGTATATATGTTAAATAAGATAAATTGTTCATTTAAAGAAAGCTTTGATTAAAACATTAAATCAAATTACTTGATATTGAATTGTTAAAAAATACAACTATTGACTATGATTGAATTAAGTAGGAGATGAAAAGAATGATAGGTTCAGCTCATATCTTAGAACATGATAGCACCAGCTCATATTATTACTTTGGTTTATAATAAAACGTTTGATTAAATATTTGATTCCTCAAAACATAAACAGTATCTTTTTTCTATGTTGTTGGCAATTTCAGCTCATTGCTGAGCAGGTGCAAGCCTTGCACAAATTTCAGAACTGTTAAATATTTACAGGGTGGATACGTATGCATTGGTTTTTTACCTCCAATTTGCATAAAATCATTTCAAAAGGTTCGAAGGAATAAAGTTTATCGATGCATAGTCAATAGAAAAACTACTGACTATGATCGATGCGACCAGCTGACATTAACAAATACTTTTAAAAACAAACATTTTCGCCAACATTTCATCCAACATTTTGGCTGCCCAAAATTTTCAAATCATTCCAAACTTTGCCCAACATCTTGCCAATAAATGTTGGGTAACCCCACAAGTGCCAACATGGTTTGTTGGCGAAGAAGATGTTGGATCATTTGGCCACCTCTTCATTATCTTCCAACAAGAGCCAACAAAAGCTGGATGAAATGTTGGCGAGAATGTTGGCGAAAATGTTGGATTTGTTTGGCCAAGGCTTGGACAAGACCACCAGGCACCGGTCACGTTCCTTCGCAGCGTCTTATTGCTTCCTGGAGGGAACAGGGGACGCAAAAAGACAAATTGGTTCATTGACAAAATACAGCGCAAAATAGATTGAATTTAAAGATTTGCAAAATATCCAAATTTTCCCTGGGGTGTACGCAATTTTCTAATTACGAATTATCATGAAATAATTGTAACGACGCTGCGAAGGAGCGTAGCCCATCAGTGTTATTATCCCTTTCATGCCCGGATTTAATTAATTCCAATTATCGGTTAAACCGTATCTACATTTCACTTTGGAAGGGGTAGCACATGCACATTAAATAAGTGAAAAGATAAACTTCTGTTGAAATCGCATAAATTAACAGAAAAATCCGTACTCATTTACCCCTGAAATTATGACGTTTTACGTTGTTTAATATTGGGCCACCTGGTCTTTGCCGGGGGAAAGTGTTAAAAGTGACAATTTAAATAAATAATATAACGATTGGGACGAAAGATAACAGGCAGCTGCAACATCAATAAAAATTTGAAAGCATAATTATTAATAAAACATGACAGAAATTTGCATTATCTAATAATCTCCCATGGACATATCACAAACTAAAGTCGTTTAAAGGTGCAAAAAGATGTAACGTGATAATTTGCCAACACATTTAGACATCCAAACAATCATAATTGTAAATATCAACTCCATTGGTACAATTTCAAAATGAAGAAATAATCCTTATTCCAATGCGAAAATCATGGATTTCCAATACAAATATAATAAATCTTGTTATGCTATGAAAATTATCTAATTCAGTAAACATTAATGTTCATCTAAATTGGAATAAAAGAAAAATATGTTTATTTTAGCAATTTCCAAACTACAGAAAAATCCAAGACGTAACCTGTCTTAGGCAAAACACACCAAAAATGAATACTAATGTTCATATATAATTCAGACATATCCAAAAGCAAATATTAATGTTTTTCCGATTACAGCAGAACCAATTTTTATGCTGTGAAAAATATCTAAATATGAACATTTGTAATCTGACATTAGATTTTTTATGAACTTTCCAATCTGCATAAATTCAAGATGCAAATGCAGTTGGTGAATAACAGACAATCAGACAATTAGATGTTTCAAATGTAAAAATTACTCCTGCAACATGAATAGGAATATACTCTTCAGCCACAAAGTTTGCCTTGCTTGTCTTTGTAATTGCAATTTGGATAAATGGTCACAAGGATAAAAAGTAAACAAAGAACTGCATATTTTGTCAAAACGAAATTTTTCTTTGCTATTATTGAAAGTTCAATACAGCTTACAACACTGTCAATAATTTTTTCAAGAAAATGATTGCAACCATGACAACAGGCTTGCTACTGATTGCCTTTGCTTTGGACTTTGGATTCTTTTAATTTTCGTGCTTGAGTGAAATGTTTCTTCATTTGAAATATCTCTGAAAATGGTGCATCACAATTCATTGTGACAAGTGAAGGACAACAACTCCTGTAATGGCACTACATTGTCTTACAAACAATTTGTACGAAGAGGAGCTGAGTACTGTAAACTGGTAGTTATCTTAGCTTCAGCCTTCTTAGAAAAAGCAAAAAAACTGAATTAAGACATTCAAGAAAACAATCAATTCCACAATAAAATTCAGAGCTATTTAAATGAGAAAAATTCATTAAATCTAGCCGAAAGGATCCTAGCACAGATCTATTATATTATTATTTCCAACATGTTCTTCCTTCATTCAGGTGATTTGAAAAAACCCATGTTCCTTCTTTCGCTTTTTTCTGTATACTGTGCCAGAGTAACCATGAAAAGATTATCTTGGCAATACCTCACTAACATTAATCTGTGAAAATTTAAAGAATTCACTGCTGTTCATAACTTTATGACTTTAAAAAGGGCTTTCGTTTCCCGCAGAAACGATGACTCTAAACAACAATGAAAGAATGGGCCGAACTACTTGGCAATAAATTTTCAGATGATGTGAATCTAGATTTTCATAAAGCTTTTGATACCATACATGTATTATTTTTTATAAGAAACTTTATCAGTAAATTTATTTTTTATCAGTTTTGAGCAGAATTTAGTTGCTAACGCGTTTTTTTATGATGTTTTTATAGGTATGCCACTAATATTTTCCCAGTACTCAAATTTCTTAATTTTTTGAGGAGCCGAGTACTAAGTATGTTTCTTATAATCCAATACGTGCACCCCACTCCTGTCAAAAATTAACCGGATCAAATAAATAGAATAAAAGGGCAGTTATATGATTGGATTAAGGATTTCTTACCAAATAGAAGACAAAGAGAAATTTTAAACAATTTTAAAATCAAACTGGTCTAGTAGTTACTAGTGGTGTCCAACAAGTTATTGGGCCTATCTTGGCCTAGACCTAAGAAAGTAATATGCTCTAGGTGGACATTCACGAACTAGATAATTGGCCAGAGGCATGGCAAACGAATTTCAATATTGAGAAATTTAAGTTATTACATCTTGGCAGAAATAACCCAAACAACTCTTAACGAACTTTTAAAAATATAAACATAGATAACTTTTCAATTCTATTTAGAAGTCTAATCAGAACACATTTAGAGTATTGTAACAACATTTAGAGTACATGGTAAAGGATATTAAACTTATTGAAAGTGTGCAAATACATGTTTAAAAGCTAGTACCTTACCTGAAACATTTACATTACATGGAACGGCTGAAATTATTAGATTTCCGACACTCAGATACAGAAGAAGACGCAGAGACATGGTAATTGTCTATATGATTTTGAATGATCTACAGTAATCGATCTAAATAGAGCCCAGATGTCACTGTAAAACTATCAAAACCGTTCTCCAGATTAAAGATTCGGAGCAATTTCTTCTCACAAAGAGTTATTGACGAATGGAGCAATTTATCCGAAGGTGTTGCTTCATTGATTTCATTAAATGATTTCTAGAAAAACTACGATGACCATTATGGTTATAGTAAATTCGAATTTTAAATTAACGTAATAAGAACGTAATCTCAAACTGAGATTTATTGTTAACCTTATACTACTATTATTGTATTAATAAAGCCATTCCTGTTCTAAAGCCAACGAAAAGCCGATGTGCTTTTTTCAGCAATCAATAAAATCAAGAGTTGAGTTGTTTTAGTTTTTTTATATTAGTTTAGATATTTTGTCAGATTCATATTTTCACAATGTGCTTAGAATAAATGACATTTGGACAATGTTTTAAGGATTTCACTTGTCATCAGGCTATAACTTGTTATTTATTTTACGGTGTTATCATTTATCCAATGTTTTCATCAACTGATAATTTCTTTATTATTCCATTGTTTGCATTCAAAATCGAATGTTTACCCCGCTGCTGCCCCCGCCGCCTCAATTTCTTTCAGGCGTCCTTGCCATCAAGTCACTCGGTTGGTTTTAGCGAACGGGCCAGGTTAGGGGGGGGGGGTAGCTCCATAATAGTGCACCACTCAGAGACGTAGGGACCGGGGGAGCACGTGCCCCTCCACTTTTTGCAAACATGTGCCCTTCTATAATCACGAATTTATCTTTAAAGCGCACCTTTTAGTCCCGAAAATTAGATTAAAGGGCCCTTTTTCTCGAAGATTAATAAAAAAAGTCGCATTGTTACAATTTTGAAAAAAAAATTTGTTACAAGAAAGTGCCTTTTTCAATGTTGAAAAAATTAACAAAATTGCCCTTACTTAATTTCAAAAAGTTAAAAGAAAAGCCCTTAAGAAAATGCCGTTAAAAAACTGTTGTCTTTGGTCAATGCGTAGATAAAATCTTAGATATTTCAGGTGGAGCACGGAGAAGGCTTGATCAATTTTGTGCAGTACTTTTTAATGCTCAGAATTTCGATTTTCTAATTTATCGAAATAGGTTAAAAAAAATTATATTTCTTTTTGAATAATTTCTTTATTAATTTTTAGCAAGTTTCACGTTATTTTCCTATCCGTCTTAGATATATGTACGCCATGATAAAATTTACTTTCTGTTTATTCGATTTTTAAATGCTGAGACTAGAGACAGTTGTTGAAATATTGCTTGAGATCGTTCATTTTCAAAAACTTCATGACATATTAAAACGCCAAAAAGGCTGTTTCCAGCCTTTTCCGAGAGCCTAATGGCGTGGTTATACAAAATTACAGGCAAAATTACGTAATAATTATATCAAGAAAGAAACCTAACAAGGGGGGAATAGAAATTCGAATGTTTGAAATAACGGGCAGTAGAGATAGCAGATATAAATTTCCAGTAAACATCGATAACCCTGTACGAGTGGTCCAAGAAGTTGGGCTGTTTGATTAAATTATGCTTCATAAAAGAAGAATAGACTGTATTTTTGCGGTACTACGTTTTATTCTATGACAAAGCTGTCATGTTTAAAAATGGATCAAAATGCCAGCTCCATTTATCCCTATCAAGACTATAGGCTTTTCAGCTACGAGGAGACTACATCCCCCATTTGTCTCAACGATACAATAAGATAGCAAGCTAAAAATTGCTCAGTGGCTCAACTTCCCATAAAGATCATAAATATCACACTTTTGACACGATAACTCCAAAGCTCCAAACAATACCACAATCAATTAACTGTTAAAATTTTCATGAAATAACTAGCAAAATAATTTTCACCTTAGCAACACCGAATAGTTGTCCTTTGTGGAAAAATAAAATCTAGCTTAAAATTTATATTTAGTTATAAATATTAAATATAATAATTAGAGACGTTTCGATGTCATCTTAACATTATTTTCAAGCTAAATGAAATAAAAGACGTTGTTTGTATCTATAGAAAAATAAACATATTTTTTTATATTCAATATTTTTTTATCACGTGGTGAGAATTTTGGCGGTTCAGATTATTGGCGCCAAAAAGAATAAGTGAACAATTCGGCGGTGATAGAATCTGACTGAATGTTCAATTTTGGCTTCAAATATTTAATGAACAACATTTCGTAGATTAGACAATCTGTTGATCAACATGTTTGGTTACCTTTTTAACAACATAAGTTTGAATTGTTGATTGTATTAGGGAACCAGGGTAATTTAAATGCGAACACACACTGATTAATCTATTTACCTCAACATCGAATGCTTGCCAATCTGATGACAACCTGTAGGCACGGTTCAACATTGTTACTAACAAATCAGGCTTGTATTTATTGTCAACATGACTTTTGAAAATGTAACAGTAAACCTGTGTCTGTAGGCATCTCATAAACCCGTGTTTTACGTTTACAGTCAGATTTTTCAAGTTCCATACCCAGAAAAGGCAAAACATTGTTGTTCGCAATTTAGTAAACTTGAGGGAAGAATAACATTGATTTAATGTAGCGAGAAAGTTTTCGGCTGCTTGAATATCGGGCATGATGGCGAATGTATCATCCACATACCTTTTGTACAGCGAAGACATTTCCTCAAAATTATTTAAATTTTCTTCTAAGCGACTCATGAAAACGTTTGCCATCAATAGACCTAAAGGAGATCCCATGGCAACGCCATCATTTCACTCCTATAGATTGAAATTTATAGCTTATTATATCTATATATTTTACAGTACGTCATTATAACTCTAACGTCATAAGCATAATTATTTAACAATAAGTATAATTTAATTTGTATAATATTATCAACTTATTAATTGGACATTCTCTATTATATTTTTAACACACTGCATGATCTCTATCCAAAACTATGGACTATTAAAGTTATGAGCATTTGACCATGACTCTGCAATTTTTCGAAACCACTATTTAATGAGATATTAAGAATTAAATAAGTATAATAGTATACTATGAACATACGAATTTTCGTTAAATTATCCAGAGTACATAATTAAGAATAATCAATAAATATGGAGGGTTGAAAAATAATAGCAGTGTCTGGATAGGGTTTTTTCTAAAAAAAAATGGCCTAAAAGTCTAGTCAACGCTTTGCCAATTATACAAAAAAGCTTTCCGTAACCTTATATTTTTCAGCATACAGCGTTTTGATCAATTATTTTATGAGATCTAAATTTATAAAGTACGAATTCGAAGTTTTACATTGAAAATTAAAATTAAATTGTAACATTAATATAAAATGAATGCATTCGTTATGATTTCCAAATAATTTATTAAAAACATCTGCTTATATTAAACAAAAATTTATTGCTGAATTAAGGGACAGTGCAAAATTCATCTTAAAGGTTGCTGAATAAAGGGCCGGTGCAAACCAAAAAATAAATTTTAAAAAGTGAAAACTCCGTTGTCATAGAAGGATAAAAAACATGGTGCCCCGTCAACAATGTCTTAAGAAAATTTTCTTGCCTCGTATAGCAAAACTTCACCTGGCACAAACGGCTGACTAGATTTACCATCATACATATGATTTTTAAAATTTTATACCATCTATATGTACATTATTTACCCTAAAGGTGAGATCAACTATTTTTGAGGAAATTTCAGTGTACTTCAGGCCCCGTCTTTCGACAATACAAAAATGTGACTGCCCCGTTCCACTCTCCATCGGACCAGTTATAAAATAAATTTTGCACTGTCCCTAACTACACTTTTGAATTTGCTTAAAAGTCCATCAAGCTGGTTTTTCGATTGATTTTTCGATACGATAACTTTGCCGTAGAATCAAACATAAGATGATCGCAAAATACAGTTTATATTTTATTCAAAACGTTCACAGAAGCATGTTAAGCATAGGATCTTTACTTTACGAATCTTCACAAATCCATAATGTACATGCACACTGAGATGAGAGGGAGGGGACTGAAAGCGAACATCTCTTGCTATTTTGCGTACAAGGGGAGTTAGAAATAATAAAATTTGTGTCTGCGTACTTTATGGATGCCCCCTAACCAATCAATCAGAGCAAATTTTGGTAGAAAGAAATACTTTTCTTGGTCCTGTTGCATTTATAAACCAATCAAAACCGAAATTTCGAGAATTACACTGCATTTTCCAAATTTTGGCTCAAGAAGGGTGGATGTCTCTTTCTTGGGCACAATACCCACGTGTCTACAATACAACAAACATTTTTCAAAAGATTTTTATCGAGCAATGTCCCACTATGGCATTTATTTAATTTATTTTTTTAACCTTCCAACGCAGAACAACGGCATCACAATCTTTGAAATGCACGTTTTCTTGCATGTTTCAATTTAATATTGAATTATTTATTGGAGTTGTAGGCAGGGTTCAGTACAATCTCATATAGTAGTGGGTTTTCCAAGGAAGTCATAACCTCACCCCAAAACATAATGGTCGAGTGGTATCCTGAAAAAAGACATAATATCTGAGTGGTATCCTGAAAAAAGACATAATATCCGAGTGGTATCCTGAAAAAAGACATAATATCCGAGTGGTATCCTGAAAAAAGACATAATGGTCGAGTGGTATCCTGAAAAAAGACATAATATCCGAGTGGTATCCTGAAAGAAGAATATAATAGCCGAGAAGCGGCTCATTATATTTCAAGGATATTTCAGCTGATTTCTGATAGATTATTTTAATTTTTTATCAGAACGGAGCGGACTCCTTGTGATTGGAACAGACAATAATCACGGTTAACGCGACAGCAATATTTTTTCTATCGCGTTCATCTTTGAAGCTTCCTGGCTCACACGGTGGATTTATCGCGATTAACGTGATAAAGCCTAGAGTATTTTCATGTATGATTTAATAAAATTAGTCCCGTTTGACAGAAAACGACTTCTTACTGACGTACACAGAAAAGCAGAAAACGAAAGTTATGTGTCCTGATTTAAAAATCATAGGTTTATGTTCTGATTTAAAAATTCAAGATGTTAAAATGCATGTGCCATCATGTATCATATACTGTACGTTAAAATAACGTGACAAATGCAGAAATCATTTTTGCTGCTATGACTAGTATTCCAGGGACAAATGCTATTAACGCCATTAAAATAACAAAAGTTTTTAAAACTCTGTCACGTTAATCACGATAGGCTAACACGATAATTTTTATATTCACACTGGGGATAGAATAAAAAAGGATAGAATACATTGAAGTTTCCTCACCTGAAGTCACTTGCGATTTCATCGTGGTTTGACCTGTGGCTGTGGAAGAATCATGGAATTTGTTCTTATGGGAATATATGACCGTCATGTCTAAGGTAAGTGCCTGAAAGTATTATACTACCACAGCCAGGTCTCGTAATGGCGATTGAACCAGGTCTTGACACAGTGTTTGGACCGGGCCTTCAACCTAGATTTTCAGAATTGGACGATGCTTGTTCTTTTCAGAATTGGAAGATGCAGATTGCAATAGACAGCTCAAACTCTCATCAATTTTATGTGGATCCATAACTACTGACACTAAACTTGCAAAATGGTTCCACTCAAAATATATGGCAAAAACTAATGCAAAAGTAAGTAGCTGTCCATTATTTATTAAAACAGGGGAAATATTGTGAAGGATTTCCTAAATCTCTCGATCAAGGGATTGTTGACTGTTGGTTGAAAGTTTTGGGCCAATCGAAGGATTTTGTTTTCCTTAGATTTTCAGAAAAACCTTCGATCGGCAGAAAATCCCAACTAATCCTGATTGCTGCACTATTTCCTAAGTAAAACTTTCAGGCAGCAAAGACGGGGTTTTTTTTACAAAATCGCGTTTTCTCGCATTTCGTTCTTGCAATCGAAGCACAGTGATCCAGAGAGTGGAAAAAAAGGTAGAAGTTGGCAAAATATAAAAGCGCTTAAAATTGTCATTTTAATATAGATTCATTGAGAATATGAGTTCAGTATCTAAACAAAACAAAAACTGGTTCAATCCGACTTCTGAGTCACGAGAGATTTATTTCCAAAGTACACTGAAATTGACAATGTTTACATTTCATTTGAAATCCGACGTAATTTCACATAATTCACAACAAAGTTCTATCTTCTATATATCTGCTGTTACTAATCTGATTTCAATTTGGTTTTCTTTATTCGATGAAACTACGCTTGGCCTCATCATCACATGAAATTCTTGAAATTATTTTGAGTATAATTTGCATTTTTATTACCTTAATTTTGAAATGACTAAATCTTCCGGAAATAGACATTTTGAAGGTAACTTTCATATATATAGCAGAAAATAAAAAAAATAGGATCGAATATATCTACCAAACCTAAATTTCCTTAATATACCACCTTTCAACAAGTCAAGAACGAAAAATTTAAATCAGGGAAGAAAATATAAGTATTTTATCAAAACCATTATATTCCCGCAATTTTCGGCGTTTTTCACTTGTTTGTCTCTTTGCTTATTACAAAACTAAAATACGAATAGTCTGTGATGAAATGGGAATTATAAATAGTTTATAATAAAATACCACATATTTCCGCATGGATTTGTGAAAAAAATAAATTTATACCCTCCTCCGCAGGAGCAAGTTGGTGTAATTCTGTACGTAATTACCAAACTCCTAATACACTTGATATATGTAAAGTTGATATTAATAGTATACAGTAAAAAAATTAGGTTGAATCTATCTAATAAACCAAAATTTTCTCCAAATAACACTTTTTATCTGATCAAGTCCAAAAAATGAAAATCAGGATCATACTGAGAAAGAAAATACTTCTACTTTTCGGAGTAGGGCTGAGTCATTTTTATTCATTTATTTATTTTCAATTTATTTAATGTTGGTGTAACAATAGCACTTCAGCTAATTAATACCAACTAATACAAAATTAAGATTACAATGTTAAATACTAACAATAACAAAAATAATTCATAAAAGTAGATCGACTATTTACACATTAAGAACTTTTTAAAAAACGAATAAGAAAATAATTTAAATAAAACCTAGGTTTGGTATGTATGTTTTGCAAAGTCGGCAGTTTTTTATCATTGATTTGAATTGTAATAGGGATGAACATTTCTTAACATCAGGGGGAATATTTTGCCAAAGGCGAGCCCCTCTAAAAAATAGACTTTCAGTACCGTATTTCACTGTTTTAACATATTGTGTCTTAAATCGATAATTGTTCCTGAAGTTGCACGTAGCACTGTTTTCAATAAAAATATCTTTCATAAATGGCGGATTCAAATCATTAATTGTTTTAAACATTTCTGTTGCCAGTATTTGTTGATTTTTTCATGCACTGTGACAGCTTTGTCTCTTCGCAATAGATCTTCAAAATCTGAGACATAGTCTTTGTATGCTATTCTTAATGCTCT
>JAYJMH010066146.1:0-11638 GCA_036873815.1 Phacellophora camtschatica | reverse complement strand
GGATACAAATCATGTAAATGTATTTTTAGATTGTACTTCGACTGCACTTCGTGCAACCGAAGTTTTGTTACGATTTTTGGAGACCAAAATTTTGCGTTGATGCCTCTTTAAGTTTAAATTTTGAGTTTAAGCGACGATGTGAGTTTAAATAACATTGAGTAGAAACTCTGAAAAACGGCGTGAGAAAAAGACAGACGAATTAATTTATGAACTTATATTTCGCCCCGGCATTCAGGGCTTCTTCAGAGTGAATTCTGTCGTATATTGTTTTAAATTCAGAGTACCGAAAAGTGATAAACCTTCTTTCGAGCGTAATATAGAATCCTTCCTAATGAAAAATAGGTATGATCTAGGTGTGGCACTTAATTATCCTTTGTTTTCTTCAACCGACCTCGTGTCAGGAGTGACCGCGAAGCCGTGATGTTTATATTGTATCCCGTTTAAAGTACATTATCTTATTAACCAGTTAGTTGCTGTTTGATAGTGGGTGCTGGAACAACCATTTTCAAAAATAATAGCACACGCTGTTTTACATTTGCATGCATGCCAGAAGCAATGGGTTGTGCGTTCTCTCTTAACATTATAGGTTGAATGTAGCTGTTTAAAATGTTTAGAAATTAGACAGTATTGATGAATGTTCACATCAAATAGTATTTTTATTTAATACGCGTTGTTTTAAATTTTAGGTCTCCGAGATGTCATACCAGTACAAAAGTAAACACCACCATTCATTTAACTGGAGATGCCTTGCTAAAACCTGCAAGTGATACATCCCATCTTAATCCGCTAGCAGTTGGCCTTGGCACGCCCCAGAATACACGTGCATCTATACGGACGAAGTACAATATGGTAACCAAAAATTCTGAATTGCCATCCAATGAATGGGGAAATTATGAAAATGAAGACGATCATAGCTTGTGTATCTTGGACAATGACATGCTTGTTATTCAACGTGGACTTACTCAAGAGGAGCTTGATACTGCAAACAAAAAGGCAGTTGAAAAGACAAGGGACAAGGCTAACGAAAATGGTAAAAAAGAGTCCGGAGGAGAACACAAGGAACAAAGAGAGGAACTTTTGTTGTCTACAGTTACTGTACCCAAGAGCACGTTGCACAAATTACCTGTAGAAAGCCATTGTAAGAATTCAATTCCAAATCGACATCTTTATGGCATTCAAATGCAGCCAATTTGTGGTACTGACAAAACATTATCTGAAAGTTCAATGTCATGTATACCTGATAATTGCAGCCAGGAACAGAATCTTACCAAGGAATCGATGGACGTAGAATCACAGATTTCAGAGGAAGAATATGTTAAGCTGTTTGAAACTGTTGTTAATGAAAAACGAGACCACTTTGATCACGATGAAGATCTTGTTGTTCATTGGTGAGTCAATTTATTTGCAAATTATGTAACGTTAAATTCCTTTGCTAAACATTCGAAAATCCCATAGGATAGACACCAACATTGTTTTGTCCCTCAAGGGTATTTGATAACACCTGGTAATTACTTATTTTGGGGAAATATTAACCTCTAATTTTTGAGAAAAGCTTTTCGACACATGACTTGAAAATGAAAACTACCTGTGCTGATATTTTTTAAATAGTCTTTCATTTACATGTTGGAATTAAACGATATATTATCAAATGAAAAAATTCAGTGTGACAAAGTTTATCAAAATAAACTTTTTTTTTTGCTGTTTCGTTGCTATTCTAATTACAAACTTTATAAATGGATTAGCTTTACAAAAAGATGTGAAAGATACTCGTAATTTTTTGTTTCACAAAATTTATTTCACAATAAGATAAAGGAATACAGTTTTTCATAGCTATTTTTCAGGTTTTTTATCTCATTCTTTCTCGTCCATTGACGGTCTTGAAATGATTTTAGTTTGCCATTTATCTTCTCAACAGAACATTCTTTTTCTAAACATTTTATTGTTGTAGGGAAAAAGAGCCCCTTCGTGCCCCAGCAACTACACCTGCAAGTCCCACAAAAGCTACCGGTATTGACCCAATTGACCGTGTTCGCGATGAACAACTACGACATGAACAACACGACACGAATCAAGACAAAACAACAGCACTGTGTGAAACTCAGCCCTCGAAGGATTCAATTTCAGATAACCAATCTATGAAGAGTGACTTTAAAAATGTAAGCGAACTTGCTTTGAAAAGCTCGAGAAATTCTCCCACTCCCAGTAAAACAAGTTCAAACGAATGGCCTAGCGATAAAGATATAATGCGGCAAACTTATGAAGACTACAGATCATTCACTCCTTTCAAGACACCAGGGGTCAGTCTCATGGATACGAAATTAACAGGCATACGAGAAGTCAGCGGAGAGCAAACGAAAATAACAGAAAGAGAGAAAAATATATTTGCAAAAGGAAGAAGTTACCCAATACCATTAAGTGTCCTTCCCCAATGCTACCCAGCTGATTTTAGTAGCCAGTCTTTAAAAAATTCGAAGAAAAGTACAACGTATCAGCTTCCATTGGCAATTAGGTCCATATCAGTACAAAGAAAACTTGATGCAGAGAATATATCGGAAATCAACGTAAGCCCAATGAAACCAAGTCACAGAAAGCTAAAAACAAATTATGCAATATTGGAATATGACACACCAAAGGACCCTTTAAAGGTACAAAAACTTGTGCTGCAAGATCCCAGTCTGAAGCCAAAGCACGACTATACACCGTCATATGAAATTTACAAAATTTTTGTTGATTCACAAACACCTCCAGATCCAATACCTATTGTTATACCAATGCCTGGTCCAAATCCCACACCACACGAGTCGAAAACAAACTCGTTAAATAATTTTGAAATGTCCAAAAATGGTAATTGTGATATTATCAAAGATTATCAAGGTGTTTCTGAAACTACAAAGATTGGCGAGAAAATGGAGGAGAACAGCAATTATAATATGGATGATGTTTCTGATAGGCCACTCGGTATCAATGGAAAAGATGTCGAAGTTAAAGAAACTAAAAGTTTTGAGAAATTACATGATAACGAGGATGAACTTGCAACAGAAAAGATGGAAGGAGAAAGTGATGAATTGATTGTGCCTCAAGAAGCAATGAACCTTTCAGATAAGGAGCAAGAAATATTACAGAAAGCTGCTGAAGACATTGACAATGCTGGACAATCTGTAACTGAAAATAGCACAGCTATTGTTGAAAATAGCTTCAGTAACGAAAATACTATTATTGATCACAATGTAGACAGAAGTGAAGATTTATCCAGAAAGACAAGCATACATGTCGATGGCTCTATAGAAACTTTGACACAAAAACCAGTGATAGGCAATGGGAATGATTTTGAAGATGAAATCGATTCCGACAGTGAAACAGAACATACTCTATCAGCTGATTTAGGATTGACTTTCATTCCAGATTTTACACAAGATATTGATCTGTCTATCAATCTAGATGATATCCAGGCCGCGATGAAGGAGCTAGAGCATTTAGAAAAACATGACGATATTGAATCGTGAATAATTGTTGCGAATGTAAAAAGGACATGGTATGGATAGAACTCAAGAAATAAATTATATACGATGTAAAATAAATATTCTGTTATAAATTTATACTTTTTTCGTATTTTAGTTTTGTTTTAATGGGTTAGCGCCTGCTCCCAAAAGATTGCAGGACCGCCGAGCTATCCTGAGTAGCAAGGGGGAGGGGGTATTTTGACTGGGGGCGCTTCATTTTCCTCAAGTGAAATGTAAAATGTCACGCTAGATTTGTTGCTGCAGAAGTTGTGGGTCAAAATTGGGAATAGTATTCTCCCTATTTTGTTGTTTCAAATATGAAACAACAAAAATTTTCTAAATATCTCCTGGTATTTTCTGATGTAATTTGTGCGCTGCGAGGCATACTAGCCTACGCTTAGCTTCAAACTGCGCATCGCATACTGACTCAATCTCGACCCAGTTTCCCAATGTCTTGACGATGACAATGTTGAGCTGCTTCCCTGGTCACATGCAAATCGGGAATACGGGGTGAGGCATTCGCAAAGCTGTTTGCAACGAAAAAGATGTCTATTATACGAGAGTATCGCATCCCTCTACCCATCACTGTGGATGAATATCATATAGCACAGTTATATTCAGTAGCTGAGGCATCTAAGAATGAAACTGGAGGTGGAGATGGCGTCGAAGTCGTCGAGAATTATCCCTATGAAAATGATCCAGATCATGGCGGCTCAGGCCAGTACACCTACAAATTGATGCACCTTGAAAACAAAGTTCCTGGATGGTTGAGAAAGATTGCTCCTAAGGGTGCTTTAACGCTCGAAGAAGAAGCATGGAATGCTTATCCTTACTGTAAAACTGTTTACACCAATAAAGAGTACATGAAAAATAATTTCCGAATTGAAATTATAACTTGGCACAAGCCAGAACGCGTTGTAAAAGGTGACAACCAGAACAAGCATCACACTTTGACAGCCAATGAGCTTGCAAAGAAAACTATAGAATTCATTGATATTGTTAATGATCCAGTGAAATCAAGTGATTACAAGGAAGAGGAAGATCCCTCAAAATTCAAATCAGAAAAAACAGGTTATTTATTGTTTATTAAAAAATTATTAAAATAGGGCTGCAATATAAAGTGGGCCCTCACAAACATCGATTTTGTCACCGAAAAAACTTTTGGACGTTATTTCTCTGACCCCCTCCTAATGATAATGTTAATAATGATAATGATATTAGAATTCCAACAAAATTTACAATCTAAAGTATATATGTACAGTACAGTACAGTACAGTACAGCATTTTACACAACAAAAAGTGTAAAGTAATGATTTAAAAAAAAACTGCTATTTCTGATATAAAGTTGAGGACACCAGAAAAAATCTTCAAGAGACTATTTAGCCTAATGCCCAGATCTGCTAATGCCCTTTATTTTTTTAAGACAGTCAAAGCCAGGGTCCGCAAGAATAAAGGTCCTCTCGGGAGTTTTTTTACTTAAATTATGATTTCTAATTTTCGAGATGATTATTTATTGATGTTAATTTATTTTGATATAGCTAAGTGCTAAACAAGATAAGTTTTTCATCTGCAACACCAAAAAAACGTAGCAGTTCTAGTGAGATACAAGGTACCTAATTAAATTACAACCTTAACACAACAGCTAACTAAATTTAAGATATCAAGTTATTCCTGTAAGCTTTCAAGAACGATTAAAGTTTTGCTTCTCGCTTTACAGTATTTGCAAGGGTACTTTTTCATTCCATTGCCTCATTCCTATAATTTTATTTGAGCAAAGTGGAATCTGCTTTGTGTAATGGAATAATTTTAGCTAATTTAAGATTATCTGGAAACTTTCCTTCTCATATTAAACATTAAACAAAATTTGTTAGATGTTCTTATATACTTCCTGTACTATACAAATTATTTTTTACTTGTATAGATTTTTGTAGTCCACATTTTCGTAGCAAGTTTTTTAGTCCACATTTTTGTAGCAAGTTTTGTAGTCCACATTTTTGTAGCAAGTTTTTTATCCACAGCTTTTGGTTTAATTTGGCCTCTTTGTTTTGTTTTGGTTTTGCATGTGATCATTTATTTTATCAATTATGTTTACACTGGTAATTTTATTTTCTGTGCTGTTTATGAATATGTTATCTATCAAGGATTGCCTTGTTTTATCAATTCTAGTAGGTTCAATAATGTAAGGTTAAAATGAATGCTATCATGGTATTGAAAAACTAATGTCATCTTGTTGGAATCTCAAAAGGTTGTAATTAAAATCCCCACAGATGAGAAACAGCTTATTTTCTTTTTTAAACTTTTTAAGGGTTATTTTTAGTTGTTTAATGAATTTATAAGTTGATGTTTTTCTTTGGTGCCTGTATACAACTCCAACAACTATGTTTTTTGTTTTCTTTTTTGTAACTTCTATCCATTTACTTTGTTAAATGTTTTATATCTAAGTCTTTTCTTGGGACAATTTCAGACAATCACTAACATAAAAACCACATCCGCTTTTCAAAGTTGTACCAGTAGAACCAATACGTTCATGGTACCCTGGTATAGGTGTCCAGCCTTGAAAAGATGTTTTTTACCTTTAGAATTCCCGGGTTTCTGTTAGAGCAATTATACTAAATTTATTTGATAAAGATACCTGTGTTCATACAATTCATCAAAATTAACATTTAGTGAACATACCGTATGTTTGTATGTAAAAGGGTAAGGCTTTTATCAGTATTCTTACATTTATTTATTAGCTTGTGGAATAGTCAAAGGATGGCATTATCAATTTGATTGGAGTTGAAAGAACCATGTTGAAAGTCTTTGCTCAATAATTCTCTGTATTCTCCATATTATAGACTGTGGTATTCCCTATTTACTTTTTCAATTTTTGTTATAAGAAAATTCTAAGACAGTTTCATCATCCACATCAGAAAGGGGAAAACTATTTTTCATACAACTGATTTGCACTCAGTTGATAGGCTATTCCACAACTTGGAACATCCAAAGGAAAAACATTTCTGTCCATTGGTAGAGTTTTTCCTTCATAACCTAAGGTCATTTGTAGTGTTCCGAAGGTTTCTTGAGATGAAGTCAACAAGGAAGTTTTGGTTAAACAAATTATGCATGTATTTGTGGAACCAGCTCATGGAGAGATTTGAAGACCATTATATTGGGCTTATTTGAAATTAGTTTCTCAGTCAGTGGTCTCCCAGCCAAGCTTATTAATCATATAACTTCCTGGGGCATCAAAACTGCTGCTAGTTATGATACAGACAGCATGGTTTTGTAGTTTTTGTGATTGGTTAATTACATTCATTTTTCATTTTTTTTTTTTTTTTTTTTTTACTCAATCCCAGGGTAATTACAGTCATACCGCCACAGCCCCAAAACAAACAACAATGAAAGCGAGGCTCCACAACACTAGCATATAAAGAGTATTAACAGTTTCTTCTGGAAGAAAGGATTTTGCATGCTTTAAAAAATCAATCGCCTTAGAGACTTGAGAAGAAACTGATTTCATACAGTATGCTCTTTTCAACCCAAAGAGTTGTCAATCACCACACGAAGAAATTTGTTTCTTGCACAACTTCAAGGTCATTATCTCATATCTTTAATGCTAAAACCACATTCTGCTCTTTATTAAGAATTTTATGTTTTTGTCTCATCCCAAATGCCAATTGCATGATGATTTGCGTGAAATAATTTTTGTGTGTGTTTGACCCTTCCCAGCCTGCAGAGTTTGGCAATTGCATCTACCCCAGTCTACCAACTTTCATGTTTGTGCATCATATCCAATCTGCAGAGTGTGTTATTTGCACGCACAAGATTTTTTAAAAATTGTTTCATGCACATCAATGTGGAAGGATTTCTGTTGTTTTTATTAAGAAAACAATAATAAACCAAGAGCTGCATATGTGATCGTGTTGCAGGCACAATATCTCACTGAGAACTGCTACAAAGACTATAATTTAAAAAGGAAACAACAGGGACAATTTAGTCTTTCAATTGCACACAATTTTTTAAAAATATTACCTTGCACACCTGTCTAAAAAGTGTGACAGTTTTTGCTGATATCTCAGTTGGTGAAATATTTGAAATTGCCACAATTAACCTGGCCTTTAGCGTGCATGGTAATTAAAAAATGAGGTTTGTTGGTTACAAACATCGCATCATTTTGGGTCACCTGGTATGTGTATATGAACAACTGATCTGAACATTTTATTGAGAGATCTTAAAGAAAACAGTCATGTTATGAACATGCAATATACTGCTGGGAGAGAGCTGCAGATTGCTATGCAGCATTCTCAGCCAAACTGCCAGTACTCTCTGTTTTGTTTGTGTTTTATAGGTGAAATTTTTTGCAAACCATCTGATTTCTTCTCCTGTACGTACATTCACTGCTGTCCTATTAAGATCTTATGGCTAGAAAGTTACATCTAGGTTATAGTATTTATATATTATTATTTTTAAGTTTGTTGAATATTTTTCAGGGTTGGGACCTCTTAGCGGCACTGATTGGTATTCAAAATGTGAACCTTATATGTGCTGTTATAAGCTATACAAAGTAGAATTCAAGTGGATGTTTGTACAAACGGCTGTCCAGTCATTAATAATGAAAGCTGTCAGAAGATTGCTGCACAATTTTCATAGACAAGTGTTTTGTTGGATGGATAAATGGCATGGATTAACAATTGAGGATATTAGAAGACTTGAGGACCAAACAAAGATTGATTTGGACTTGCAAAGAAGAGAAAAAGGACTGAGAGGTATGAAAGAGGAACATTAGATCATATTTTCATCCTTTGCTCAAATTTTGCAGAATTAAATTGAAATCAAATGAATAGACTTCTATAATGGTATATATGAATCAACAAGTTTGATGAATGGTACAATTCTTAAATTAATGGAAATATGTATATGTTTCTGTACTTCATTTAACAGTGATAATTATGCTACAATTACATATTCTCAGAGTAGAGTAAATTGATGTTTGTTAACCATTTTTGCATGTCACAATTAAGTAATTTAAATATTAGATCAGTTTTATTTTTTGTATTTTTCTCGAGTGATCTTGGCATTGTTTCTTTTTGTTGTTCTTTTGAAAAACAGAAGAAAAAGTATAAATATAGTTGTTAATCTTCTGATTTTAGCCCTTTTCCCTGAGAAGAGCCATATATCATAAATCCTGGTGCAATTGTTGACCCTATCTACAAGTCAACATTCCCAATAAAATTAAACCCAATTTAGTAAGTCATCAAAAATGTGTCATCAGCAAAAATGTTTGCACTTGTCAGATGATTTTTATGACTTTTTTTTGTGACGGTGCAACATTTTCAGATAGCATGTGAGCTCCAGATGGTTAACTAAGGTGATTAAAAATTGATTGCTCATTATCCATTTGACTAGAAATTGCATAATAGCAATATTAGTTGTCCCCACAAGCACTTATTGGGAAAATTGAACAGAAAATTTTCGATTTTATTTACCTCAGGCAGAAAACGTATTCATTATTTATTTATGAAAACATGTAAATAATTGTAAATACATTTCGAAAATGAAGCAACAAGTTTGTGCCAAGTTACTATTTAGCTAAATATTTAATTCATAAACCATTTAATTCATAAATTTGCCCATAAATAAACATAAGAGTCCAAGGGCTACACTAAGCTAGGTTTTAGCTGGCAAATATTCGTCATTTCATTGACTTTCAATTAAAATTAAAAGATTTCTTCAATGTTTCATTCAAAATTTACTGCAAATTTGAAGAGTAATGCCTTCAAAAAGTACACATAAAATTTTCAGAGTAGCTTTAGAAATAGCGATAAAGTAGCTAAAATGTTTTTCAAAGCAAGAATGTTAAAACATATATTTGTTTTCATAAATATTAAGGCAAGCCTATAACTTACTTTACGAGTTTAGCCAAAAAGTTCAAATTTTGAATTGCCTCACTTTCAGCCGAAAGAAAGGCTAAAGTGTTACTGTTTAGTGAAAAATCTCTAATTTCAAAAAGCCTTGTTTTTAGCCAATAAGCAAGGCTATAACCTTGCTGTTTTAGCCAAATACTCTCCAATTTCAAATAGCTTCGTTTTGAGGCAAGAGCAACACTATAGCCTGGCCATTGTAGCTAAAAATCTTCCATTTTAGAAAATCCTTGTTTTCCTCCAAAATCAAGGCTATAACCTTGCAATTTTAACACCAAAACATTCAATTTCGAAAAACCTCGTTTTCTTCCAAACGTAAGGCTATAACATTACCATTTTTAGCCGAAAACCTTCCAACTTCAAAAGGCCTTATCTTTATCCAAAGGCAAGGCTATAACCATACAATTTTAGCCGAAAAATTTTCTGTTTCAAAAAGCCTCGTTTTCATAAAAAAATTGATATAAACTTTCAGTTTAGCCGAAAAACTATCATTTTCGAAAATCCTTGTTTTCCCCAAAATCAAAGCTATAACCTTCGAATCCTTTTTATCCAAAAAGCAAGGCTTATAGCCTTGCTATTTTGACTGCGAAGCTTCCAATTTCGAATAGCCTCCTTTTCCTCCAAAAGCAAAGCTATAACCTTGCAATTTTACCACCAAAACGTTTAATTTCGAAAAACCTCATTTTCTTCCAAAACAAAACTTACATTACCATTTTAGCCAAAAAACTTCCAATTTCAAAAGGCCTCATATTCGAATCGTTTTTAACCAAAAAGCAAGGCTATAACCTTGCAATTTTAAGACCCAAAACATTCAAGTTTGAAAAGCCTTGTTTTCTTCCAAAAGTAAGGCAATAACTTTTCCATTTTAGCCAAAAAACTTCCAACTTCAAAAGTCCTCGTCTTTATCCAAAAGCTTACCATTTTAGCCGAAAAACTTTCTGTTTCAAAAAGCCTCGTTTTCATAAAAAAAAACATTGATATAACCTTTCAGTTTAGCAGAAAAATTTTATTTTTCGAAAATCCTTGTTTTCCCCCAAAATCAAAGCTATAACCTTGCAATTTTAAGACCAAAACATTCAATTTCGAAAAACCTCGTTTTCTTCTACATTTTTTAAGACAACTCCAGAAGCGTTTGTCAGATGCTTATGAAACTTTTTGACTTTTCCTAAATATTATCTAGGGTTGTTGCAATGTAATTGTTTACATGTTTACATGTAAACAGTTGTCATGGCAACGGGTTTTTGAGAGAGTACTCTTGCTTGGTGATTTCGGTTTAAGAATTGGTCAGCATATTAATGGAGCACAGGGGCACATTGTGACATTAACAAAATTAAATTAGCCCTCTCCTCCCTAATTTAAATTAGCCCTCTCCTAACTTAACTAAAATGCAAAAATTAGGCCATATAATTTAAAATGGAGAGATTTCATCAAAAAAGTGCATTACAAAAAATTTTAATTGAAGATGTCATAGGTCACCTGTGCAGTACATTGCCTACAATTTTTCTTCTGAATAAAAATTATTACACTTGTGGTTTTTAACCTCGAAAACAATCAAAAGTATGTAAAAAAAATTGGAAATTGTGAACAAATAAATGGCAAAAAAATTAATATTTGATGACGTCATCAGCCACGCCCAAACCGAGAAGACTTCGCAAAGGCCCATGGGCTCATTTTGTTCCCCATACCTCAAAATACCAAAATCAACTTTTAAACAAAAAGTTACCAAATTTACTTCGGTGGTACGACCAGTAACTGGTCACATGACTTTAATAGGGTCCCACAAACCTGAGCTGGTGATATGATTAATCAATGGAAGTGTGAAAATCTTGGATGCAAGTGGAAAGTGCATGTTATTTTATTACATGCCATATCTTTTCCCGCTCGCGACCAGATGTCGTGGTGACGGCGCGCCTGGTTATACGGTAATTTTGCTAAGTTGCCTGGTTACGGTAATTTTGCCACGTAATTTAGCCATTTTAGGGCAATTTTTTAATGACTCGAAAAATTTAAAAACCAATTTGAATTTTAGAAGCAAAGGAGAGAAAAGTCAACTTTTCTGAGGGGCGACCCAAAGAGCCCAGGGGGTCACTCAAATTTTTTATATACGGGGAGGTCCATCCACAATTATTAAAGTTCACCCAAAAGTATCAACTGAAAATTTTGCTCACCCAAAAGTATCAGTTTATGTTTTAAATCTGTGCTTAATTTTTCTGTTGAATATAAATTATCGTTATG
>JAYJMH010066135.1:0-11641 GCA_036873815.1 Phacellophora camtschatica | reverse complement strand
CCCCCCCCCCCCCCCCCCCCCCCCCCCCCCCCCCCCCCCCCCCCCACACTGTAGAATCAACATATGTTTCTGTGTGTAAACAATTAAGTGATTTTTCTTGAATTTCATTGGGTGTAGTTAGAATTGATCTGTTCTCTTTTTGTTAGGAAATTAAAAGAAAATAAGAAATCCGAAAGGGTTGTGATGGAAAAAGAAGAATATGCATTTTGGAAAATACATCGTCCAGTGGTGAGGAAAATTATTGTCAACGTATCTGTAATTTTTTGATTTTGTTCGTTATTCTGTAATTTTTCTTCGCCTTTTTTGTCTGGCACTTTCTTTCTTTCTCTCCTTCTCCGCCTCACCGGCCACCGCAGAGGGAAAAGGCGAATAAAAATTATAAAATGATGAGCCAAATTAAAGAAATACTGAATTGCGAACAAAATTCAACATTATAAAATTAAAGGAAGAAATTTTAGAAGTGGCTTCCCTGCGATTTAGAATTTCCTAAAGGGCCTTTTACCTGACAAATGATTCCCGCAATGAGTTTCAACCATGGGTCAAAGGAATTTCAGGCTTTGTTCTCATACCTGTGTTTTTTCTACTCCTCCCTGCCTTATCTTTTGTTTTTCACTTATTTATCTTCGAATTCGAATCATCTTCGTATGGCGGTAACTTTGAAAAAACTTGATTTGTCATATAGTAACAACCTTATCGGCAAGTAGAACATATTATTGCTTGTCTTGCTGAGAGCTTTTATGCGACCTGTTAAATTGTCGTATTCCTTATGAATATCTGTATTTAAGTTTATTCTATGCATACTTGTAAAGTTATCAATCATATCTTTTCTTGTAGTTTCTATGACAGGATTGGTGCACCTGGAAATGTTGTGCTCTTTATTTTCTCTCTCACATAACAAATTCGGCATTTACGACTTGCGCAATCTAACCCTGTTAACCTTCCAGTTTTTATCGGAAGTGTATGATTTTAGCATAAGTCTTATTCTTTATGTGTGATGCCTGAATTTCCTGGAAGAAAAGGCGTATGTACTAATTTGGTCTTAAGTGCATCAACTATACTTAGACGGTTTGCATTCTCCAGCTTTAGCAAATCCTGCTTGTTGATTCCTGTGAATCTTATAAAATATATAATAGGGTTGATCCAACTATTTTGCTTTGATGCCATTTTGTATGTCTTGCTCCGTATGTTACCGATAAGATCATTACCAGCATTTTTTAAATCAATTACCTGAAACCAAAATTTTACCATGCTTTCATATATACTCAAGATTAGATGTTAATCTAATCTATCAAAGCTCGCCCTTGATGATGGCAAGACTGCTTGATCTTATATGAACCCCAGTATGTTCCTGCAAAAACTATATGAAACTGTTTTGGATATCCTAAGGATATTATTATAAAATTAGTAAAGTTATGTAATGTTTTCAAAACTGACTGACACATGTAAGAGAAAATTACGAAATACTCGTACTGATATGGAAGTTCCTTTGAGAAAAATCCACAATGGTAAAAAATGCGTTTCGTATAAATGTGCCACATTATGGAATAATCTCAGTGTGGATCTCCAACAATTAAGAAGTTTAAAGAAAATATTGTAAAACTTTAGATTTAAGTGATTTTCTCTCTTACTATGTAAATATATGTAATAGGCATTTAGCTTTTAACAAATTTTGTAAATTATATAATTATTTTTCTTTGTAAAGTTTTTTCACGGCCCCCCGAAAACCGGTCCTTGGGACCGACGGTGCTACTGTGTTTAAATTATATAAAATGAAATGAATGAAAATGTTTAATCATTAAATACCTTCTGATGCGACAGAAACAGGACCTTTTTATAATTTTATTCTGTATGCGAATACCGCTGGAATAAGTCTCATGATTTTTTTAATTTGAAGGATGACACATTTGATGCTTTTGATGTTGGACAAAAGAAATTTTGTCGCAGCTCAGGAAAGGTGAAATTTTTAATTATGATTTTAATTTGCAACAGTTGTTTATTTTTCATACTTCAGAGAATTTTGATAACAGTGTGAATGTTTGCCTTTTAATAATTAAAGAAAATACAATTAGTTGTTGTGCTGTTATCTGTTTCATTTAAGTTTGTCCCACAATTATTATTTTCATTGAAGAATTCTGCACTTTATTTTGGGAATTGTCAGAAATTGTTAACCTTCACCTTAACGTATTCTTACCTTATCAAAAAAATATTTGTTAGATAGAATTATATGAATCCTTTTACGCCCAAATATATTTATGCTAAACAGGCGTATTCAATCCTAAGTTTATTTTACAAGGGGTAGCCTATACAAACAACTTAATTCAAAAGATAAACCGTTGAAATATTTTAAATTATTTTAAATTTCTGTCCGCATTTACCTCCTGAAAATATCACGTTTTACGTCGTTTGTCAATGGGCCATTTGGCCCTTCTCGGGATGAAAGGTCAAAGAAGTTTGAACTAAATTTCAAATGTTTTAACCCCTATTTGTTAACGTCTTTTTCTGAAAAACAGTGTTGGGTGAGGCGTTTATTAAGAGTAGGCGTTTCTTGCCATTTATATGTGAAAATGGAAGCGTTTATTAAAAGGAGGAATTTATTTGAAACAGGAAATATGGAATTTGATCTGAAAATTGAATTCGAAACTTATACATTTGTCTGCTATTTAAGACTCCGTTTACAATCTTTACAATATGCCAGTACGAAACGAATACGGCATACTTTCATGTCGGATTGAGAAATTGAGATTAGGAATTAATAATCTACATCATGCCATTTATGAAACGAATACGCTGTCTTGACAAACAAATGAGCAAGCTTCGATGTTGTAAGCCTCGATGTGACAGCGGCATGAAAACGTTCCTAATTTGACCTTTACGCAATGAAGTATTTGTTTGAAACCTGTTATCGTATCGTATTCGTTTCATGCCGTATCGGTAGGCATTCTACGCTGGCATAGTGTAAACGGGAGACCAATCCGGCATGATTTCATGCCGCACTCGTTCTGTACCGGCATAGTGTAAACGGGAGACCAATCCGGTATGATTTCATGCCGTACTCGTTCTGTACCGGCATAGTGTAAACGGGAGGCCAATCCGGCATGATTTCATGCCATACTCGTTCTGCACCGGCATAGTGTAAACGGGAGGCCAATCCGGCATGATTTCATGCCGTATTCGTTCTGTATCGGCATAGTGTAAACGGGAGACCAATCCGGCATGATTTCATGCCGTAGTCGTTCTGTACCGGCATAGTGTAAACGGGGTCCAAACGAGGAGGTGTACAGCTTTTAGCACGGGAAAACACGTTTAGTGGACTACACTTAAATTTGATGGATTAGGCCTATACGATTTTTTTTTCAGGAATTCCGAACGTTGTCTTCATTGCAAGTGGAGGTAAATACATTTTGAACTTTTTTAGGAAACCCGATTTTTGCCTATTTCAATCTTTATGACGTAATATCTTTTGAATATCTGCTGCCATTCATCAGAACAGATTGCGTGTTCCAATCCATTTGAAATGGCTTCACAACTATCACATAAGTTTGCTGTTGTTGCTGTTGTTTGCAATAAAATCACCGAATCAACCTGTGAAAATGTGTCCTTGGAATAGAATCCAACTGTTGCAGTTCTTATTAGAGTGCAGAAGTAATTAGAGAAATCAAATGATGGGTTTTCAAACAGTTTGCATTATTTTTCTTTATTTTGGACATATTTCTGAGTTGTTGTATAGCGTTTATCCTAGCTATGTAATATGTCTGTACGTACATAATAGCAGCAAGAGTTATAAATCACAGTATATTTGCAATTTCCTGTCTTGGTTAGAATATCTTTTTTTGGATTTTTTAAAAATCACCAAAAACTTTACCATGTTACCTAGAAGGATTAGAACTCTTCGTCTATTTTATATTTTGTTTTGAAGGTGAATACACTATGTCGTTTGTTGTGAAGGTGAATACACTATATCGTTTGTTTTGAAGGTGAATACACTATATCGTTTGTTTTGAAGGTGAATACACTATATCGTTGTTTTTGAAGGTGAATACACTATATCGTTTGTTTTGAAGGTCAATACACTATATCGTTTGTTTTGAAGGTGAGTACACTATATTATTTGTTTTGAAGGTGAATACACTATATTTGAATGTGAATACACTATATCGTTTGTTTTGAAGGTGAATACACTATGTCGTTTGTTTTGAAGGTGAATACACTACGAGAAAAGACGACACAAACAAGGATTCCAGCTTCTTTTGCAATAAACAAGTGAGTTCATTTTAACCAGCTCTTGTCATTTACTTGATTAAAAAATACCACTTGTCAGGCAAATGTTTTTGCGAGCAATATGCGAGTTTTCCGAGCGTGCCTGCAGAAAGCCATTGTCATGGCAACATTAAAACCTCTCGCGAGCAGATTCTAATCCAATGCTTGCCTGTGAGAGCGTACTTTAGCAAAGCCTGCCTATTTGAAATAACTGTATGGTTATTTACATAGAGCTTTTCATCATTGTGTTTTCTGTATTAGTATATTATTTCGGCGTATTTCTCTGTTGTGTTTCTAAGCAGGTAGTGTTTGTCAAGCTTTTCTTTAACCACTGTTTTGAGAATTGGAAATGAGAATAGAAAATAAAGAAAGACTTGTTCGGTTGAAACTGTTAACTCAGCCGAACACTCTGACAAACAAGCGGTTTAAGAAGAGGATTTGCTTGCCAGATGGTCTTGCCACGTAAGGAAGGTGTAATCCACCTTTTACCAAACTTTGAATATAGCCTGTTGCCCGTTTATCGATAGTGGGTAACCCGGAAAAACGGATTGGCTCACTTTCATGTAATCGCAACTTAATTTTGATTTTATTAAAGATTTGACAAGAGAGCCGAGCCAACTGAATGCCAAACCCGAAAAACCCGAACTATGCCCGAAACGAGCCAGAAACTGGTAAACTTTTCCGTGTAATCAGGCCCTTAGTTTCCAAATTAAACCTTTTTACACAATCCAGCTCTTTTATCAAAAAAAGACAATTTCCCAAAAATTTACATATTTCCGTAATGATGGCCTTAAAAATTCGATATTTTTCTGTAACGAAGGCATTAAAAATTCGATATATTTCTGTATTGAAGGCCTTAAAAATTCGATACATTTCTGTAATAAATGCCTTAAAAATTCGATACATTTCTGCAAGGAAAGCCTTAAAAATTTGATACATTTCTGTAATGAATGCCTTAAAAATTTGATACATTTCTGTAATGAATGCCTTAAAAATTCGATATTCGATAATTCACTTTGTCATCGCGTTATCGTGGTTAGGGTTTGAGCCTTGGCCTTCTGCCTGCCCTTGGCTTCTTGTGGATCAGACAACTGTGCCACAACGATTCACATAAACTTCACATTAACCTCATGGAATTTAGAATGTATTTTACAAGGATTTTCAAGGGTTTAAGAAATAAGTTTTGAAATTTGACCTAACTTGGCTTAATTTTTTAGTTTGATTTATGATTTGATAACCTTAATTTTGTTTCTGTAGTTTGTCGTGTTCATGGTGCTAAGAAACCTTAACTTATTTTCCCTAGTTTTTTCCTTGTCTTGCTTGATGTTAGATTTCCTCTTCTCAGTTTTCTTTGCTAGAGATGTAGCCTTTCTTCGCTGTAGAATTTCATGTACACCATACATCTTCCTCGTGCTGTTTTTTTTCTTACATGATCAGACCACCTCCGAGGTGTGCTTCAAAGAATTGTTTGCTCTTTTTCCTGACTGGATGAAATTGACACTTCTCGGATTTATTTATTGAACCTTTGAGATATCTTTTCAAGAGAACGGTCAAAATTATATCTGTAAGATCATTCTAGATTAAACTGAAATCCTTCTGTTGACCGCATGATATTTTGAGCAAGTTTTCAATTTCCATGAATACATAGCGTTTAATCACGCAGACTGATGACACACACGTATTTTTTTCATAAGAAACTAAGAATTCAGTTCAGAAAGTTTCTTAAAACAGTTTCTAAAAAGGGCACCTTTTTCTAAGATAAGTCTTACATTTACAATATATAAGACCAGTTTTTAGCAAATTTAGTTGTGTCTTCCGGCTCTCAAGAAAGATAATTTCATTTTTCATGCAACATTTTTTTGCGAACACAACATAACTACAAAACAACAAAACAAGCACTAAGACAGCCAGAAAATTTATAAGTTTTTAAATCTATGGACACGGAAATTAAACGAGTTTCTTAGCAAATATTTTTCCAGAACTCAAGTTTCTTATATTTTGATCGAGGAGCCGATTACTGTGTTTCTTGTAATTCAGTTTCTTATGATAAATGAAGATAAATAATACATTTATAATGAAGATAAATAATACATTTATAATGAAGATAAATAATGAAGATAAATAATACATTCATATACGTATATTATTACCAAACCGAATTGGCCAAATGATCGAATCTGGCAAAAGTTGTCAGAATTTTTAAATGCACCACACCATTATATACAATCCTTAATTGTTTTTTTTACATCATTATAGAGATTCCTAGGATACAAATTTTAAAATAACCATGCATTAATTTAATTAAGTTTTATAACCGTAAATTCATTTTACGACTATACACAATTCTAAAACTAGCCATAATTTATCAAACTTTATTAAAAAGACCTATCTGACAGTAAATAATTCTGAAACTGTACATATCTTTAAATAAATAAAACATTCAAAAAAATGCCTTGTCGTTTTTGCATGGGTAGTTTTCCTCAGTTGTACTGTATTTGAAAGTGTAATCACTAAAATGAAATCCATGGGGAGAAAGGAAGAAAGAAAATAAATATTTTGTTTTAATTTCCTTATGTTTCACTCTCTCTGTTTTGTGAAAGTTATTTTAGCAACAGTGTAGTGGTAACTTTTCTGTATTCTTGAAAAAGATTTTAAGAATACTAAAACTGCAACAGATCTAACTAATCCATGCTATTTGTTATGGGCAGGGCGGACTGGCCGGTCGGGTTACGCGGTTGGTGCCCGAAAGGCCCCCTAGGAATCGTGCCCCCTTTTGGGGACCCTACAGGAGTTTACACGGCTCCTGAATAATAGGCTAGTCCGTCTCTTCGATACAACACTGTCAATAGCTCAACATGTTTGCCATGCTTTCTGAAACATCAATTTCATTTTCAACCTCATTTCAGCTATCTTTAAACAATATATTATCGGATTTAATGTCGCATTCATCAGCACGAAACTTGCACCCCAATCGTGCACCCCTCTGATCCACGGGGCGTTCAGGCTCGAATAATCCCTCAGAAATGTCATGATGCATGATGGGATATAACACGTACATAAAGTTATCATTATTATAATGGCAAGACGCGTAGCTTTGGAATTTGGCCGATGTTTTGCTGTTGAACTTTTTGAAAATCTTAAAAAACTTGGAGTTTTCGTACGTTTTTCGATGTTCGGTTCATTGTTTTCTTTTGAAATAAAACTGATCTTCCGCTTTTCTTTGCTTTGTTCTTCTGTTGATCCAGAAAGTCGGGGTTTTCCACAAGAAAAAATGTTCTTTTGTTCCACATTTGTTATATTTTTTCCCAAAACAACTTTCTTAACATCTGTATCCTTCTCCGTTCTCGTCAATTCTTTAGCTGACATGCCCTGTTCTTCGTGCAGATGCTCATCATTTATTTTCAATGTCATATTGCTCTTGCAACCATCATTTCTGTGGATGTGGTTATTTTCTACTGAGGCATGGGAACTGGTAATGTCTCTTACAGTGTTAACATAGCTTATATCGTTGCAACTCACACTTCCAACTTGCTTATTCATTTTCCGCACAAGCAAGGTCGCCTTTACGTAAACATATGCGCTCCAAAGTATGGTTGTTGGAATCAAAGCTATCACGAATATCCGCATCACACTCATTTGCGGTGTCAGAAAACTTAGGCCCATTATCGTTGCAGAAAATACCCATATTGCAGCTAGGGGCTTGAGCACAACCGATTTGCTCGCTGTCAGCCTATGATACAGGAACGGGTGAAATATAGCAATATACCTCTCCGTTGCCATTAATGTCAATGATAAATACGCCGTTATGCTAATGAGGTATGAGAGCTGAAGTGCCATGAGGTATAGAACACAGTTGACTTTTTGTCTCATGATCATGGCTGTGATCACGGCCTTCATCGGTTGACTCAGTAATCCTGTTATCATGTCGCTTATGGCAAGATTGACCAATATACAGTTCGGGACTGTTTGCAATGAGCGGTTTCTGAAAATGATGATTAGCACCAGAAAGTTCAGAGTAAATGCAAACGGCGCTAGTGTGCTGTCAAATATAACCATTGCTAAATAATTGTAATAAAATTCTTCATTCAAGGGGTATCTGCCTTTGGCCTTTAAGCAGGTGAACGAAAAAACATCCACACTACTGATTTTATTGATTGTCGAATTAGCCATAATTTTGCAATAAAGATCTTTGTTAAATTTTCGTATCAATTAGCTATCAAAACAGTTGCAAAAACTACTTGTAGAAGTTGGCCGCATCGTACCTTTTCCAAGATTGCTGTACTGTCCAGTGGGTCGATCGAACTTAGTTTTTCCTTGTTTCTACACGTTGTGTGCACATTGCCAGTTTCTTATTCCTGCAAAATCTGTGACCAGCAACGTCCTCAAAGCGCATTAACATGTATTATTATACGTGTCCCCACTTCCTAATCCTATTCGCCATGTTAAAACCACAGCAGTTTTTGATGTTTGCTTTTCCCGATAGTTTTCTCTTCAAAAATCCTGGTGGCTGTATTTCTTTTCCATAAACACGCCCGCATAGTTGCTCATTTTCTTTACGATAGCTTTTGTAGTTCAATCAATTGTTCAACAGGGATTTGAGCAATTCAAGTCCTTTATTGGATTGTGTGCCTTTCACTTTCTCAGAACCTTGATTTCAGCTTTTCGGCTGAGATTTTTCGTTGTTATGTCCATTAATTTTATTTTGTTACCCACACAGCTTTGTAAGTGCTTTTCAAACAATTTTCTGAAACTTTGATATGCGATTCATCCAATTGTTAACATGAGTAATTGGAAAAGTTATAAAATAAAGTAAATCAAACAGGAATTGTTTGCCAAGAATTCATCTTCGTTTGAAGAAGGCCCCTTGTCGTTAATAGATATTGTTAAAATGTAAAATTAAATTAAATTTGAACAGTTGAATTTACGATACAAATTTTGCTGCGCTTTGCAATATCGAAATCTTTTTGAATTCTCTTCACGTGAATTCTCTTTGAATTAAAATGTTTGCAATTCCATGAAACGTGTGATAAAAATATTTTCTGGATCATGACATCTGTCTGTGACCTTTTCCGTGGAACTCTGCGAATCAAATTGCTTGAATACGCTCTTCGCATCAAATTGCTTCATACGGAAAGTGCGTCAGAGATAAATAAAGCAGAAAATATTCTTCTTCCGATTCACATGTATATTGTTCAGTTCACCGTCACTTTTCCCCTTCTTTGCTCGAACGTTCCATAATTCGTTCCTCGTGCGGCAAGGAAACAAAGATTGCAATTGAATTCCCACGCAGTTGATGTATCCCTTCCTAATTTATTTGGTGCGAATTATTGCGAAGTTTTACGTGTTGTTCCTTTGAACTGTCACTGTCTGCACTGTTTCTGCATGCAATCGCGTGGGTGTTTTGTTAATGTGGGTTTTGTCTTTGCAAAAAACACATTCAAATCGTGCATGACGTAATTTTCTCTTTGATTCTGTGTGACTTGAAGTTACTTTGATGCTTTGTTTTCCTTTTTGTTCCTTTTTCGAACAATTGTTCTTGTTACCCGGGGTACCAGAGAGTATCAACAATGAAATCAAAAATTAATAAAAAATTAAAAGAAAAAAAAGACGACATTTTTTGTATTTTTAATCAATTTAACCTTTTTATTTTTACTTTTTAAATTAATTTTACTTTTTTAATTAAATTTTTCTTTTATTGACGCTCTGTTGCTCATGGTATTGTTCTTGTCTAATCTGCATAATATCGTAACAACAATAGACTTTTCGGAAATATAAAACCTGGAAGCTATTATTGTACTTTCATTGGGAATGGTTATTCTTGCCTCTTTCTCTCCCAAAAGACTTTAAAATTAAAAATTTTTTTTTCTTGTGAGAATTGCAGTAAAGTTCAATAAAAAATACCATGATGCTGTATCAAGCTCACATGAAAATAGGAAATCCGAAATCCGAAATGCCAACATGTTTTTTTAATATCCGAAATACGACGATTATTTCTCTTAAAATCCGATTCCGCCGAAAAAGCCAAAATCGGAGAATCTGGTCAGAATGCTGACAAAATTTGAAAATTCAAGCAAAATATTTGCAAAATCCGACGTCCGGAAAATCCCGTGCCATTCTACCATCATCTTAAGCTCCCAACATGGAACAATTCTCCATTGCTTCCATAACTATACCGTCAATAATTCCCACGTATAGCACACATTTTAAGGTATATTAGCTCATATAACATTTTCTTATGCATTAATTTTAGTATAGGCCTATATGTTACTGCTGAAAACTCATATATTCTATCGTTTAAACTGGTCCTAATATGTATAAAGTATAATAAACAGATACTAATATATGTTAATGTATATTAGTATATTAATAACTTAAGAATAATTACATTACGTTCTTATTCCTTACCTGGAACTTTTTGTTTTGGTTTTCTAATATTTCTTGGAAATTGAAATAACAACAGATAAATTGGGTCTTCAGCCGTGTTATAAAAATATGAACACTTTAAACAGAAAAATGTACAATTTGTGTGCCTTTGGGAAATTCATTGGAACAAATTTGTTGAGTAAAGTCAAAGATTTCTCTGCATGGGTAATTGTACATTCGAATTCTGGATTTGCAACATGTTTTAGTGATAATTCAAGCAAAATTTAAGTTGGATCCTCATCTATTGGAGTTTATTGAAATCCCAGGGGGGGGCAGTACCATCTAATGTGGATAGAGGGCACGTCCGAGGATATCTTGAGCTGGCCCAAAAATATAATGAAAGGAATACGCATGCCCAAAAATATAATAGTATAGCGCCCATTACGATGCAATTTTGCTGCCAGTAATATCTTTTTATTAAAATTTATTTTCTATTTCTTAATATTTTACGCAAAATACAAGATTTAAACTTTTTATAGCCATAATTATATTTGTTGATGAAATATTTTTCAGACCCAAGAATATATATTAATGGAATCGAAATCCCAGGCCCAAAAATATAGGACATGCCTTCCTACCCCAGCCAGGTGGTATTGCCCCCCCCCCCCGGAATTAAAATTATCAATACCAGAGAAGAGTTCCTTCGCAGCTGCTTTGCAAACGTGCACATATTTTTGAGACGTCTGGAATTGGTATATAAATTTGCTTTGTGGGTTATTTTTGATTGACAGTTTAAGCACAGACAACATGAAGGTCCGAGGAGGAAACTTGGAGTTTGTCATCAAGTGATCTACGATTAAGTATACCTGTCAAAATCTGGAAATTGAAATTGCCCGCATTCTTAGGAGGGTGCCGATGCCCCGGCATGTTGCCGGGGCATTGCCGGGCAGCTGGCCGGGGCAAAGTGGTCCTTTTTCCATTATTTTTTTGCCCCGGCATGTTTTTGAGAATGGGCATTTTT
>JAYJMH010066124.1:0-11642 GCA_036873815.1 Phacellophora camtschatica | reverse complement strand
ATTAGCCTTAATTAGTAGTCAATGTAATTTGGATTGGAATAAATATTCTGAAACTTCAAGTTTTAGACTTCCATTGGTTGAATTATTGTCATATTATACTGGTTCAAACATTTTATGTGCAATACTTTTTGCATAGTTCACTTAATTGATTCGACATATTACATCACAAATATCATTTGAAAGTACTTTTCGAGATGAATTTAATGGTGCAAATATAAATATTATATCGCATCTGTGGCAGAAATTAAACATGTTTATCGAATTTTCTTTGTTACCACCTGATGAGAAAGGTCTTGTGATAGTCTGTGAAAACTCGTGTGATAAAAGGAACTAAAGCCTGTAAACATATTTTTTTTATAACAAAATCTGGCTGATGTAAAAAATGAGTTTTTTGCTCGCAGAAACTTTCTGCAATTTGAAGTCAACTCTCTCTAAGTGGACACCCCTAAACCATATAGCAAATGCTGTATACTCGTACTCTATAAGGCAGACTCTATAAGGGACCTTTTTTAAAGCAGAGAGTTGACATTACTTTTTGTCTCAAAAACACAAAAACCTCAATAAAGTGGACACAAATTAAACAATTTTTGTTTGAATACGAAGATATAGGTCAAAGACAAAGGTTACAACATATGCTGTTAGAAATATGCTGTTAGAATACATATTTAACACAATTTCATATCGTTCCCTTTTCTTTGTTAGAGAAAAGAATCCAAAATTTCAACCAGTAGAACACCTAGGACTAATTTTTGTAAACCAATTTTTGGTATCCACCCCTTCGTTCTTGACTAATATACTAACTAGTTAGTTTAGTGATAACAATGCTTTGTTTATTTGGCCTCCTCTGCATTTAGAAACGACAATTGTTTATAAAGTGGACAACTCAAAGCAGACACTTTTATGACGTCTGATGTCTGCCTTAGAGACAGTTGACTGTATTTAGCAAAGTCTTCTCTCTGTCATTTACTAATGCATGTGTATTTTTCAAAGTTTCCTTTTTTTAAGGACTATGGATACTGTAGCATTATTATGGAATCAAGATCGCTTTGGTCTTTTAATGCTATTCCTGCCACTCTAAGTTATTCCAGACCTGTACAATTTTATCTATTTATTGGCTGTATATTTTTATAAATAGTATTTTTTTAATTTAATGCCAATGGCAAAAAATACTTACCAACCAATTTCCTCACTTATGAACTTGGCTTCAAATCCAGGTGAATCTTCTCCTAGCCAGTCCTCGTGAAAAGCACCTGGCTCTTTTACTTGCTCAGGGAATCTCTGAACACTTTTTATAATTAAAGACTCATTAAATATCAATAAAATATACCCAGCTTTAAGAAAACTTTCAAATGTTAATAAAAGTATTCCCTGCAATTACCTAGACTAGTTAGGCCTAATACACCACCCACACGGGTCACAAGTTAATTAAAATTTGCTTATTTCTATTGCCACATCAACAGTGGTGTGCGGATATTCACTGGCTAGGCCTATGATAGGCCCCATCATGGGAGGAAGGTTAGGAACAAGAAGTGTTCAGCTTTTATGCTGGGTATCTGCGTGGCTAGCCTACACTGGTAGTGTAGCAATGCATATTCAAGTTTCGAAGAATACAAAACAAAGGAAACAAATTAAACCTGCCATAAATTATCATTTGTCAGTTAAGTTAACTTACCAGTCGCTGCTTCATCACTCTGGTTGCCATCTCTTCAATCTTCATAAAAATTTGGCGCCAAACGAAACAAAAACAATAAAAAACAAATGGAATATTTGGAGGGAAACTCATTTGGACCAAAACCTCATTTGGTAGGTACCTAAATCACTTCTGTAAAATACGTAAAAAAAAAAGCTGACAAACAGCCAGAAAACCCGTTAAAAACCAGTCATATTTTCCAATATCTAGTCTGATAGTAACTTGAAAGAAAGGAATAGTGAATCACTCAATAAACCTTGTATATTATTTCACGAAGACAAATATTGAAAAAGCCCCGACAAATCTCCCAAATCCTTTTTGTCTTCCTTGGAGTGATTTACCCTTTGGGTAAAAGTTTCATTAAGAGTTTTTAAATTTAGAAAGTCATAGAGGAACTTTAAAATAAAATGTTATTATATTAAAATAAACTCAGCTACTTCAGTTTCTTATAACTGGTTTCTTCTAAAAACCCATTGCACATTGGTTACAAAAGCTAATAATTTCCGAAAAAATACTTTTAAAGTGACTTAAGGTTATTATATATTTTAAATAAGTAGTCTCTTTTTCATACTCATCAAAGGGTATGGCCCGAAACGTCGTATATATATTTTTCATTCTCATAAGTATGCATTTTTATCGATTTTAGTTTTATATATATATATGCGCCATGCTTCTTTCAGTAAAACCCACGTGACAGACAACAGACAAAAGATTATGCAGACATTTATTTATGGTGTCCCCACAATGTAGGCCGGGATTTCCAGTCCCACAACGTATGGATGAAAATAATATCCGAAAATAGAAATATACGATTGATGCTGGGCAACTCAGAAAAGTGCACAAAATCACCTTTTTTGATAAGATAAACTTCTCCAGTAATAAATCTAACATTTAACGCTATTTCATAAAATTGTTCCCACGACGTGGGATTAAAGCTACATGTCCCCACAAAGTGTAAGTATTGAAAGAAATATGACATTTATATTGATATTGGCATGTACCATGCTGCTATCAATAAAACCCACGTGCAAGACGAAATGATCAAACAATAGACAAAAGATTACTGAGACATTAATGGTGACCCCACAACGTAGGCCGGAATAACGAGTCCTCACAACGTCGGTCCCGTAAGTATGTATGGTATGATTTGGGATTTTGTCTTCACATGCATGAGATTGGCTTCATATACACGATCATTGCACATAACAGAAGAAAACAACATATAATTTGAATGAATTTGACATAAATATCGAATGTTTCAGGTACGGTTTTTCAGTTCATGCTATAAAACTTTGTTTAAAACAGTTATTTGAAGAACTTCTTCAGTGTTTGAAAGAAAATGCCGGGCAAAAATTGTGCGTTTCCACGATGCACTGTCTCACAGACTCAAAAACACCCCACAATAAAGTGAATACAATTTTTCAGCATTGCCAGTTAATTTAAGTCCTAAAATAGGGCTTGCACTGTATCATACATTTTTTGTTGCTCCACTTTGGTTGCCTCATAGTTAGCAATTTTCATCCTAACTTCGGCTGGGTGCTGTCTTTAAATCTGAAAAAGCTGTGCAAAATGTAGGTCGGTAGACCAAGTCATTCTCTGCTGGTATATCTGTGTGTTTTGTTTTATGTGGCGAAAAAGGCCTTGCTGCATTTCGAATACTTCTGGGCAATCAACACAAGAAACATTTACAGTTGTTATCACCCTATAAAAAATAGTAACACAAATTGTATTTGGTTGCTTTGGCAATATCTGTATCAAATCAAATCAAATTCTTCTCGGGTAGACAATGACTGGAGTTGTTCGATTAGGACCTGTCGTGTTTTTTTTGGGTAGGCACAAACAAAAAAACAACTAAAATACAATTTATTTTCAGGCAATTATTATATTTCAACTCAAAACTAACCTTTTCTACTTCAATTTCAATTTCTTCAGCAGACTCTGCGTCCAAACTTTCATCATCAAGCCAATCCAGTACCAAGTCTAAAGTATCTCCAGTGATAAATTGGTATGCGTCCATCATGTTCTCGATTTGTTTTGCATACTTTTTGATCAGGTGATATCAATTTCTGTTGGGCAAGTTCAATTCGCAAACAAAAGATTCAAACAAAATGCTTCAAAAAATTTTTTTTTATTGACTGTGGTTAAGTAAATTTAGTGATTATTTTTTCTTCCATTTATCGTTTTATTGCTCACCACCTCTACGGGCATTTGCTGTAATGATTCTGCAAAGTATTTTTATCCGCCAGCAGTCACCAGTTTCCAATTTCCCTCACAAAGTTTCTCCAAACAAGATAATCTTTTAATTTCACTCAAACAGTGATTGCATAGTGCCTGGATATGTATGTATGTATGTATGTGTCAGTGTTGCTTTTCTTCCGTTGTTGGAACATAGTTGTGAAAGGGAGATGACCTGGAGGCACTACAGTTCTAACTCTTGATAGATCTGCTGAGGCTGGATATTCGAAGTTGGACGCTCGTTGCTCATCTAACCAAAAGCACCAAAAACAATGGCGAATTGTTTGCTCCAGGGCTGTCCCTCTTCTACGACTATGATTAGAATAATTTATATTGAATTGTAAATGTCATACATAGTGGGAACTCGCTGACAATAAGTCATTTCCCATCACGGATGGCATGTAGTTAATTAGTCTTGTCATTTTATTTAATAGGTGTTGCTTGTTTTAATGAATAAAGAAAACAAAAATCAATGTTCAAACACAAGTTTCATTTGCTTTTTGCTTTTATATGTACATGTGTTGTTATTTATAATTATCATTACAACACGATTTGAGTCATATAAAGTTGACATTGTAAATTCTCTGTCTCAAGTAGCGGTTTTCTGAGTGATAGTATAAATATATAAAATAAAAAAATATACTGTTGAGTCAATTTACAATCACTGGAATAAAGATAAAAGTTATTTTGCACACCTATGTCGTAGATACCGTACTAATATTTCATACTTATTCTTTTTGTTGTTGTTTACCATCTAATACATTTAATATCAGTGTAATAAATGAAAATCTTAATTTGCATTGCTTTAATGATATCGAATCGTTGTACACACAGAGACGGAACTAGGGAGTTTAAGACCGTCTTTTTATTGCAATGGTTGTATCTTTCCAAAAATGTAGCTCACTAAAAATATCCTCAAAGCTACCAATTTTAACATCTATCTTTAAGGTAAGATAATTTTACTGCCCATAAAGGATACATTATACTCTTGAGCAAGCCTTGTATCGTATTTTCTTAAAGAAAACGTAAAATATAATTTTACGAATGACTTTAGCTAATTTGAAACAAAGAAAGTGTGAAGTTACAGTTGCTTTCCTCCTTTCATCTTAGACTCCCTAGAAATAAGGCTGATAATAACCACTAATACTGTTTTTCACGTAATGCTATTGTTGTCAACCATACAATGTTACTTGCATTTCAGGCTACTATTCTTTGTTAATTCAATGGCCAATTTTTTAGCACACTGATATTATTTTGCCACAACTTTAACCTTGCGTGATTTAAAAAGTTTTCTGAAGTAATATATGATAGCTGGTCCTTCAGTTTCTTCAAATCAACAATCCTTTTTTCGTTAATTTGGCTATTTAGAAGCGCAAATCCTGGATAACAGGGCATGTTACAGCTCTGTGCACATCATATAAGATAATATATATAGTTATTATTTGGAAATGTTGTAAGGTATTCATATTCATATTCATATTTACATATCATACTGTTATTATCATACTCATACTCATACTCATACTCATACTCATACTCATACTCATACTCATACTCATACTCATACTCATACTCATACTGGTACTCGTACTAGTGCTCATGCTCATGCTCATGCTCATGCTCATGCTCATAATTATACTCCTACTCGTACTCGTACTAATGCTCGTACTCCTACTCCTGATTATAACGCCTGATTTTACCAGCCTGATCTTATATATCTTTCTTGGTCGAAATAAATTGAGGTGGAGTTGGAATTTTCCAATGGAAAACAATTGTTATGATAGCGTTTTGTTGAAGATTGAAATTTTTAATTTTTTCAAACAGAAAATTAATAGGAGGGCCGTCCTAATAGCCTGTGAAGGGGGGGGGGTCGGAAAAATTTTTAATAAATGTCCCCTCCCCGTTTATTTGGTAGGTATGTGAATGCCACGTATCAAAAATAGCAACTAAAATATGTCTTCTGGCTTCACAAAACCTAGATAAGAGATCAAATAAGTTCCCTCTAACACAATGCAGTCTTTTTTTTTACGAAAACGTCCATTTTTTTAGTTAAGCCTCAATTGTTCTTATTTTCTGGCAAGCGATTTCAACCTGAAGATCTTCCTTAGCATCTTTTTAGGCTACATAATTCAAGGTTGGAATGTAGCAAGAAACCAATTTAATAACTGGAAGAGCACAGCAAATAAGAACTGGTATTTCCATTCTGCTTCCGTAAAAAATGTAACTTGAATCATTAATTGCAGTCAAGGCTGAGATCTCAGCAGTTACGGTAAGTAAAAAAACCAAATACGAAGCTGTGGGGTGTGCTAATGAGAGGAAACGTGTAGAAAAGTGAATTTTTGTCGTTACAGTTATTAAAATTGTGTTTAATATATTTTTTGATAGTCGAAAGAGTCTGGTCATAAGTAACTCTCTTGAGGCTACACCTCAACCCCTTTTTATTTTTCAGGAACCTTACTTAAACCTATTTAACACAACAGGACTGGGCTGGCACTTTGTGGTGTTGCCTTATTCACATTTTCTCAATTTCTAAAAATGTTAAGTTTGTGCAACCAACATGATACCATGAATTACAAGAGTCTCAGCGAGCCCAGTCATCATCTTTATCGTAGCTATTGTCACGTTCCCCACAACTCACTCTTTGATTCTTTGCATGGCGTCCTGATACATTATCATTTTCCATATCTGACTTTCTTTTTTGATTTTTTGATTTGATTTCTTTTTTCTTAATTGTTTCTTTTCTCCTCCCATTTTCCTGGAATTCATCATTTTCTTTTCCTTTCTTTTCTTTCTTTTATTTTTTTTGGCGCTTTGCCTCTTTTACCAATGCTTTTCTCCTTTTCTCTAAATCTTGGGCCTCCAGTGCTTTTAATTTAGCCTCTGATGTCATGTGCCTCGGAATGGATACTTTTCCTGTCTTTTGTTTCCTTGTGGACAATTTGGGGATAATTAGGAATATCCAAAATAACGGGACAAAGATCTTTGCCAAGGGTAGATTTAGAAGAAGAAGCTTCATCAATATCTTTTTCCATGGAAATCTCCTTCAACTTTTAAATTTTCCACGACGCAAACAAGGTATCATCTTCGAGATCGTAATTTTCTTCAAGCCTTGTCTTGAACAGATTTACCCTCAACAGTCCTACAATTTTTTTTATCTGCTCGAGAGCTTTTAAAATGGGATGCTGATCATCTTTTTTTGGAGTTGATGTGCTGTTTGGAGCTTGTAACTGCAACTCAGTTCCGTCATTAGCAGACGTTTCTGGCTCTTCGTCGACAGCGTTTGTGGTGGTTGCGGTTTTGGTCAAGGGACCTGATACGCCAAACACTTTTCCTGGAGCAAGCAACAACGAATGAATCACGTACTGATTAACAGGCCAAATCCCCGAGCATTTAAATGAAGATTTAATTACATTTGGTGTCGATGTTTTATCCAGAGCTTCAATAAATACCAGTGCCAAAGTTCTCCAGAGCTCCAATAAATACCACTGCCAAAGTTCTCTTCGTCACAACCAATCCAAGGTTTTTAAATGAAAACTTCGTATACGCTTTCTTCCAATTGCCTTTAAAGACCTTAAAATAGGCTCTATCAGCAGGCTGCATGACGTGAGACGTATGTGGGGGTAGGCGAAAAAGAAGAATCTGATTGGCTTAACAAAACAACGTTGTATTGTAATCTATATAGGATAGAATCTACTGCACAAAATTATTGGCGACCCAGGCATAAAAATGATAGGTCTCCATCCATCCCTTGTCAGATAAACCCAGAAAAACGTTCTTCGGAAAGCCTAAACAGTATTCTGCATTTAAAAATTTCCCGGGGAAACAGACCGCAGGGTGAATGAATGATCCGCCAGCTGAGATACAATGCAGCATGGTGATCGAGGTCTTGGCCAAGCTTGTGATATGAAACACATGTTTTGTCATTTTATCAATGGAAACCTTCTGAGATTAAATATCTGGTCTGGAGACAAACGTTTTCTTCAGCAAGGAATTTTTCGAAGGAATCAAAGCAAGCAAAGATGATTTCTTGTCTGCATGCCGAGGCTCTCGCTAATTTTAATGGTTGCGGTCTCAACATGTACCACCAAGTATGTACTTCCTTCCCAGCCTTGTCCAGCACTTGATTAAAGCCTCACAAACCATATCTCCAGTTTTCCCGGAACCTCGATTTGCGCATTTTTTTTACCCAGTCGGCAATTGCATTCTCTTCTTTTGCACCAAGAACTGTATTTTCTCCGTGATTTCGTTTTTTGTTACCTGATTGTATAATTTCAGACAGCGTTGGCCTGGGTATATCGTTATCTTTACTTGCTTTTCTTCACGAGACTTCATTTTCAATATCAAAAATAGCACTTTTTACTTTTTCTTCGTCATGTTTTTTTCATATAACAGGGCATGGTATACTCCGGTCTACTCTACAATTAATTGAAAATAAACATAAAAATATTTACATTCACATGCCCAAGGAAGGAAAATGTGTAAAAATAAAGAGCAAGATATCAAGGGATTGATCAAGTTTTGTTTTCAGCAAGGAGAATGCCGAAAATTGTTTAAAAAGAAAACAGTCATGCGAAACAGCAAAGAGAAAATGGGGAATACTTACAATTCAATTTCAGGTGTGTCACTTTGAAAATAGCTTTACAGAAAACAATTGAATTACATATCAGGTGCTTACATTCAGAAGACATGTAATCGGAGGTTTGAGGTACATTTTAAAATACTTTGAATTGATGTTTAGCTTGATGTTTTTTCCAATGAAATCGATCCACGACAAGTTCTAAAATAGCCTGGATCCCTACTCAGGCAATAATAATTCAAATTGCAACTATCATCATATATAACAGCATCAGGAGCTATAAAAAGGCCATCATCTCATTGGTGTAGATGCAGAAAATTATTATTCTACCTTCTATTCTGTAATTGTAAGATGCTGCAAAATATTTCAGTCATTTGGTAGTGTACTATCCTTGTATCAAATCCCGCAGATAAAATATTAGCGTTCTTTAAAAAACCAATTCAGCAACCTGTTGTTATCAAGTAATATAACAGGAAAACAGATCAGAAAATATAACAGGAAAACAGATTTTAAATCTGAAGCTGTCCAGGGAGCACTATCATTGCTTAACTCTTGCAGGAGTGAAGATATTACCACACAGAGATTAATTCAATGCCAATCTAGAAGTGAATTATGGGGTGTTAAGAAAGAAGTAGTTGCCTTATTTAAACTTGTTGAAGAAGAATTTGTGGTTTCCATTAACTGGCAAAGAATAAAAAATAACTAACCAGACAAATTGACGTAATAAGATTGTTCAATACAATTAGCCAGTATTCTGCATGCATCATAGAAAAGAGACAAATTTAAACTTACTGGAGAATCGAGTCAATATAAATTATAAAAGCTAAAACACAACTCAAATGTCTTCCGGTCGAGCGGTCATGCTTTTTTAGCTCTGATGTAGAAGTGGGAAATATTTGCCAAGAATGTTATTTGAAGGTGGTGAAATGATATAAGCTGGCAACGAAAGTTGTCAGGTTAACTTTGGAAGCCTCTTTGGCTATTTTATTGCAATAAAGAAGTATTTAAAAGACACTTTCAACCTTTTTTGATGCTAGGCCACGTAGGCCATTCCACGCCTCCACCAAAATGAAGTCAGCAGGTGCCCGTACAGGCTCATGCACAAATCAATATCAGCATCAGAATGCTGAAACTTATCAGGCATATTTTTATGAAAAGTTTGCTGAATTAAAGAAATAAATGGCAACGAAGGAGTGCATTGATAATTCACATGCAAATATAAAGAAACAGAATGACAAAATCGATGAGTTGGAGTCTAAAATCGTAATTATGGAACGGCATATTGCCGAACTTCAGAATAATGTAGATGATACTGAGCAGTACAACCGACGTCTGTGTCTCAGAATTAATGATATACCTCCGGTGGCTGAAGGAGAGAGTGAAACAGCTTTAATGTGCTCGGAAAAGGTGAAGAATGTTTTCAAAAAATTAGGGGTTTATGTGCCTGATGCAGTTATAGACAGTGCACATAGGATTGGCACGCCAAGGGTCGTCAAAGGAAAGAAAATCCACCAGGTAATTGTACGCTTCACAAAATGGCGACATAGAACTTTGGTATATCGAGCAAGGAAAAAGTGCCCCAATTACAAGATAAGGCTGGATTTAACCAAACATAGAATCGACATAACCCAGAAGGTTACGTCATTCCTTGAGGAAAAAGAATTGGGGTTTGCATTTGCAGATGTAAACTGTCGTATGAGTGTCAAGATTGGAGACACATTTGAGCACTTTAACAGTGAAGGGACTTGGTGGACATAATTCGGAGATATGATGAGGAAAGAGATCCCAACAGCCCTCCGAATGGAAGCAATGACGATGATGCTGCTGCAGAGACAACTTCCGAGTCCTAAGAACATTTCTGTGAACCCAACTAACTGCCATCTTTTGTTCTTGTTTGCATATATTTTTGTGCATGAGTAGCCCTCGTTTCTGTAAAGTCGGAATACGGTAATACAACTAATCCCATCCACTTTAAACAATTCGTAGATATTCTACTTTACTGTGAAATATTGATCCATTTCTGTTTCTAAATATTACTTTTATACAATATTTCATGAGATGAGTTTGTAATATCCGGACGACTGTTTTTGTTTTTTGCAAGTAAACATCACAAAAATTGTTTTTGAGTTCTATGTCAAACTGCCTAATACAGTCCCCTGCTGCTGTTTCAATTGTGTCTCGCTTTGTTGAACTCCCAAGTAAAAAGTAAAAACTCATTTTTTAATATTCTTTTACTTTCATGTATTCAATAAGATGTTTTTTTGTTCCTTTTCTTTCAGCTGCTGCAAATTGATTCGATATCACCTTTTGTTTAACTAGGCCCTTTCCAAATTCAACGGAATATGAGATTGACCAACGAGATACAGCTTTTAGAGGGCAGTTTTGTTTTGAACATGGTTTTTTAAATAAAATTCTAACTGAAGATTGAAATTAAATCATGTCAAGGGTTTGAAAAAATTCGTTTTCTGGGCAACTAAACTAGTATAAATTATAATACACTAAAGACTCCAAGACGATGATAATATGAAAGATTGAGAAGTTTCTTAGAAAACGTAAATATCCTTATAATCACAATGTAAATATTCTTAATCTGACTAATAACATAATTGTGATTTCTCTCTTTTTCATAATTTTACTGCTTATTGTAATTTGAAAATGATTTCAGTTCCTTGGGATGTTGCCATACTTTTACGATTGGCCTCGGCTTGCACATCGAGCTCTTGTTGTTTCAGGAACCCAATCATAACAAACTCTTACGGTAACCCAATCATTAAATTGAACAAAACTGATTTTAATAAAAAGCCGTCACTGGTAATAAACTTGCTGATTTTTACTGTTGTATAAAGCATTAATAACGAGTATTATATGCATATGATACATAAAGATACCAATGATATGATACCTAACACAACTCTTCATTTCATTTGGAATTGTCCAACTATATCTTACTTTTGTAAGGTTTATTAATATTTCATCACGCTTTTAAGGTTACTGTAACCGTTAGCATAGAGAACGTTTGTGTATGCATCTGGATGCATGCTTTACATGTTTTAGAAGTATCCAGACAATGAATAATGGTAAACAAGAAATTGATTCATTCAGGGGATGATCTATCCAAGGAGAGACCATTCTATTCATTAA
>JAYJMH010066113.1:0-11642 GCA_036873815.1 Phacellophora camtschatica | reverse complement strand
CCCCCCCCCCCCCCCCCCCCCCCCCCCCCCCCCCCCCCCAGATGGGTACTAGATACCGTCTCTTTCAGGCTCGATATACCTGATACCCATAATTATTCTTAAAATGAAACCTCAAATCTAAAATAATTTTCCCTATAAAATTTTTGAGTTCAGTTTGAAGGTAACTTAAGTTCTTATTGCTCGTGTAAGAAACCGTTACTAATTCCAAAGATAACCAAGGCCCCAACAGGGGGGTCTCTGGAGCCATGGAGCCCATAACTGCTACAGCTTGGAGCCCTGGAGCCCATCAATTTCCTGCGGTGGAGAACTGGAGCCCGATGTTCTCGAGACTGGGAGCCCAGCACCTCGAAAATATCTGTTTTTGAAGTCCAATTTTTTTCTTGATCTCTTTCAATCGTCTTTGATACGTTTAGGCCGGGGAGGCAATTGGTTTCCTTTTGGTAGCGGTTTGTGGACATTAAACTGTTTTTAACCCAACCATATAGGAAATTTAAATTTTTTGAAAAGCCATCCATAGGTAATAAAAATACCGCAAAATTTGTAACAGTAAATTAGTGTTATGAGAGATATCAAATTTAGAATACATGTGGATAAAACAACAATTGCGTGATAATCCAAATGAACCTTTGCAAAGCGCTTGTTAGAACAATCCTGATATCAGTCATTATTGTGGAACACTCTCTTTCATATAGGAAGGTAGAGCCTGGATATCTCTGAAGAAGGTGTGGTGTCATCTGACAGGGGACAAAACGAGAAGAGCGAGTTAAATCTTTAGAGGGTCCGGAGGAACTCCCGGAAAACGTTTTGTGACTCCCTTCAGTTTGGCCTGCAATGATACAAAATATGTTTTAAATTGCTGATTGTCCTTCTAGGTAGGTTAAACATCAAAATTTTACTAGATATAAAGATTTTTAGTGAGATTTTGAAATTTAAGATTGCTAGAATTGCTGTCAAGACCTACTTTTTGTTTCTATATTACCTACATTACATTAATAAAATAAAGAAATGACAGAAAATAGAGAGTCCTTTGACAACATTTTAAAGTTTGAGACTGCTCGAATGGCTAGCCCGTAGTCTATTTTCAAGATCGTTAGATTGTTTGTCATTTCATTTATTTTTGAGTAAAAATTTAAGGTGGAATTTGAAAATGAAACTATTCTCAAGTAAATTTATTAGAAACATATCCATTCTCAGTTGCAATCTCAAAAACATACCCGTTCTCTGGTAGAAAAAGGCACCCATTCCGGTCGAACATCCCCGCTATCCCAAGTTTTTACAGTCGTGGGGTTTTAAATTATTTGAGCTTTTTCATAACTCAGGTGTTTTCTGGAAATTTACTCTCTCTAATGGAAGTGATTTAAATTTGTATCCTTTCTTGGGTTTTATAGTTTTTGCAGTTCACTTCACCAGAGTGAATTTATTTACTGGGCACTTTTTCTGGACCAAATTCCTACCCATTTTTCAACTCTAGTTGCAGCAGGCAGTGGTAATCAAACAGACCGGTTTGGTTTACCTTTGTTGCTCATATTTCGCAAACTTTGCTGGCGAACACTTTGGCCGTCTCGCAGCCTCCATTCCCTCATTCAAACTGCTGCCGTCAGAAACAATCTTGTTTTGGTTAGCTTCAGAATGAAAGGCGATTCTTCAAATTCAATTGAACAATGAGGCCTGCTTCCGGCTGTAGTAGTTCTTTCGTGATATATAGTAGTTAAAACGAATAGTTGGAACCGTTTTAGCAATTCCCAAAATGACGAAGAGAACTTCTGGGAAAAATCAAGGATCTGCAGTGTATCGGGGGATCCACTTCTCATTTAAGAAACTACATGACCAAACAACAATGTGAAAAAGACTGTGTAATTTCAGTAGGTAAGTCGAGATTTTTTGCAATAACGTTGACACCAGCAGAGTAATGTAATTGCACTTGAAATACATTTCCATTTTTTGTCACTGACAAGTAGGAAAATATGATCAGATAAATCAGACAACATCACAACAGGAAAATGATACGATCAGCGCCGGAAAACGCGGGAAATGATACGATCAGCCTCGTCTTCAGTAAAATGGTATGTTGGTCTCACTCCCAACAGCTCACCCATGCACTCATTTGCATTTTCTTTCTTACTCGCCATGCCATTATATAAATTATTGACTATGGTGTTGCTACAAAGACAAAGCATTTTCTGTTTAAAAAGTTCTTGGCTGATGCCTCTTAAAATTTGAGATGATACCTCCTGATACCTCTATATTTTCATTAGAGATATCTGATACCCACTAAATTTATCATGAAATACCTGATACCTGAAACCCATATGGGGGCCTCAATACTATTCAAACCACTAGCAAACATGAGTTATCAACACTGAAGAAATCATCATCGCCCCTCTTTGTTTCATTAAGCCAATCACAATTCAGCAAACGTGGATATTCCGAGCAATAGCAACGAGATAAAAATAAAACTAGAGTGCGAACTCCGAACCGAGGCACGAGGCAAGCGTGCGCATTGCCCGCCATATTGAATGCATAGCAAAAAAGTTCCATGCAGCAGTATTTCAATAGTCAGACGATCTGTCCTCTGCTTGAAGTGATGGAAGTTGGTCTTCTTGTAATTTTATCATGGTTATTTCATGTTCTGCGTATGAATGCCAGAATTGGCATGGTAGAAAAGTCTCAGTCAAATCCCAGACACAGATTCTTTCGAAAACGGAAAACGTACCGTGTTTCATAGGTATGTGGCTGTTGGCCTAAATAAAATAGGAAAACAGTTGAAGAAAAGAACAACAAAAACATACGAAGAGTTTCACTGGAAACACCTTTTCATTAAATTTTATCAAAATGTTTCCATTCCTTAATTATTGAAATAAATATAACTAGGGAGGATTGTTAAAATAATTGCAAAAAACTCGTGCAAGCAAAAAGCTTAAAAGTTCTTATCTCATGTTATTTGGACAGACAGACGGGAATTTCTTCTTCAGCACATCCTTTTACCCTTCTTACCCTTAAACAAACTAAAATCCTTACGTTTTTTATTAATTTCAAATGATTTGATAAATTTAAAGAATACACTTTTTCTCAGGAGCCCCCAAAAACCTTTTTTTAAATCAAATTTTTAACATAATATAATGCAAATATCTAATTTGTAATCCCTTGAAATTGAACTGCAGGTTTCCAGCGAATGAAGCACACCGTATGCAATGGATATGAGCTATGACACGTGATAAGTGGAGCCCATCTAAATATACTTACATATGCAGTGACCACTTTCTGCAAAGTGACTACATTGCCCCTCCTGGCCAGCCATATACGAGGCTAAAGAGTTCAGCTGTTCCATCAAAGTTTAATTTCCCTCCACATTTACTGCCAAAAGAAAAGCCAGTTCGCCGTTCAATTATCTACAAGAATCACACCTTGAATGCAAAGAAAACCAGTCCACCCAAGGCACTGAACACAATTACTTTTAACATTCAGGAACGTTCTTATGCAAAACAAATTGAAGCATTGCAAGAATTAAGAAGAAAGATTAAAACCCTTCAACAGAAACTTAGACGAAAGAATAAAAATATTAAGTCATTGAGTGATCTGAATAAAGCAATGACAGACAAAAAACTGTTAAAAAAGACCAGCAGAACTTCTAAAAAAACAGTTCTCTGGCTTTGAAAATGTTTGAAAGTCAAGTAAAAAAAGGGGAAAGAAGTACCATGAATAAATAAATAAATAAATTTGCTTTGCCACTTCATTTTTACTCCCAGAAAGCTTAAATGTTCTTGAGGAAAGTTTTTGTCCTGCCACATCCTTCTTTTTTAAAAGACTGGCAATCCTTTGTAAATTGTGAGCCTGGCTTCTTCAAAGAAGTTATGGAGAATCTTGCTTTTCAGCCTGAAAAAAAAAATTCAAATATGGCAGATTTTGCATTAATGATTGACGCAATGGCTATTGGAAAGCAAGTTTTCTGGTTTTGTTGATTATGGGGGTGTTATCGCAAAAAACAGCGAAAATCAAGCTTCTGAAGCACTAGGGTTTCTTCCTGTTGGTCTACAAAGCCAATGGAAATGCCCCATTGGGTATTTTATGACAAATGAATCAAATGGGCAAATACAGGCATTCTTTGTCTCTGGTTGGAGATTTTGGTTTCAGGGTTTAGTCCCTAACCTGAGATGGTACATCCACTAACTTGAAGACATTTAGATTGTTTTGTTGCTCATTTCTACCCAACTATCAAACTATGATAGCGTACTATAAACATCCCACCAGAGACTACAATGTTTAGGGAATTCTTGATGCATGTCATATGGTCATGCTGGCCAGAAATACATTGGGGGATTATGGTCAATTTTGTAGTAGTTCAGGGGATATAATTTCTAGAGAGTACATTCGAAAGTTATGTAAGACGCATGAGGAAGAAGGTTTAGTGCTGGCAAATAGGTTTACTGTAAATCATATCATGTGTCAGCGACACAAAATGAAAATGCAGCCTGAATCGCAGACACTCAGCTCATCAGTTGCCAATGCTTTGTAATTTTTACAGAAAGATTTAAAACATAAAGATTTCCAAAAGTCTTGTCCAACTATCGAGAACACTCGCACAATTGATAAAATTGTTGATATACTCAATTATCGGTATGCCTTTGCAAAGGGCTGCAAACAGCCAATCAGGTTGGGTAATCTCAAATATATTGAGCAAACTTTCTCAAGTGCAGCAGAATATCTTCTCTCATTAAAGTTATATGACAAAAAATTGCTTGTGAGCAGCAGAGGTAAAACCTTCATATTGGGATTTGTGATTACCATGAAATCCATTCTGTCACTTGCAAAAGAACTATTGCTCAATGCAGAGAGTCCAGTTGGTTATGTCTTGGCATATAAGTTCTCCCAAGATCACATAGAGTTATTATTTGCTTGTATTAGGGGCAGAGGCGGAAAAAATAATAACCCAAAAACACTCCAGTTCAAATATTCGCTGAGAAATCTGTTATTGAAATATTCAATTCTTGCATCAAGTAGAGTAAATGTCATGTCATTTGATGACCAATGCACAAGTTCTTTGTTCAATCTAAAATGGAAAATAACTTAGATCTCTAATTTCTGAGCAAGCAGATAATGATGGTGAAAGGAATGACGAGGTAGCGAGTGTACTTTCAAAGAATCTTGATAGGATTTCCTTGTAAAAATTCTCTATATGCTTCCCAAAATACATAAACAAAAAACACCAGGGAGACCTACAATCTCAAGATGTATCAAAAATCAATCAAAATACCTGGGCCACTACCTACGACCTATCGTACAGTCAGGCGACTCGTACATAAAAGACACAACCCACTTCTTGCAAATTATATTCGACAAATACCTCCCACCGTATCCCACCGAGCTCCTGGTTGGTTCCATTGGATGTTAAATCATTATATACAAATATACTACAAAATGAGGGCATCGAATATTGCCTGAATGCAACTAAAAAATATTACACAAACACACCATCCCTACACATAAAATACATGGAACACATGTTCCTATATATACTGAAAAACAACTATTTTACCTTCAATGGTAAATTTTATCTGCAAAACCACGGAACAGCAATGGGAACAAAAATGGCCCCAATCTATGCTAACATATTCATGAAGAGCATAGAAGAATATATCCTACAAAATGCACCTGTTTGCTGTCACCAAAGACTGGCCGATTGGCAGTTAAGTCTTCTTCCAGAACATTCTCCGTCATTCTACTTTGAGCGGAATTTTCTTCATTCGTGTTATGCCATTATTGCAAATAATTTTCACTTGGAGCGAGCTGCGAGGCAAGGTGGACGGATCTACGATTCTTTCTGGTCGGTGCTTTTTTTGTTACCAGAATAGACAGCGCTGCGGCGGCGGGGGAACATATTCTGTAATTTTGTGTTCCAGCAACACTTCATTCAGAATAATAATTTAGAAAATGGGTTATTGTCCATATTCTAAATCAACAGATGGTGTAGGTGAACATCTGGTATGCGCACATCCCATATTATAAAATTTAGAAAATGGGTACTACCTATTTAGAACAGGATAAGCTGGTGATCAAGACTGCCTGATGAAAACCACGTGATAAACCGTCACATGCAAGCGATGATTAAAAGAATTAGTGTTTGTGAGTGTGTGCAAAAAAAAGAAAGGACCACGTTTAAATTTTGCAACTGTGAAAAAGCAAAAGGGAAATGTTGAAGCACATTAGGGTCCATATAGGCTGCAGAAAAAACAAAGCATTTTTAATTATTCGCAGATTAACAACTAATCCGTTAGTGAATATGGTCGACTTTTGGACTTTTTGTGGAAAAAAGTAAGCATGGATGAAAAGAGCCGCCCGGGCAAACTAAGCACATCATGTAGGTGCTCAGTTTGTCCACTTCTGTCAACTCGGATTAACTAAATCGTTCGTTCGTTCTCTGCATGACATTGCTTTTTTATTAAACTCTTTACTGATTTATGCTTGTTTGAAATTGAAACAAGATGTCAGAAAAAGAAAAATTTATGTTTTTTCTTTTTGCAATATATTTGCTTTAACTTCAAAAAAGAATTAGATAAATAACTTCATTTGTTGTGGCATTTTTAAATATACGACACATGCAAATGCAAAGGACAGCATTGGAACATTTTGCAAGCAGATAGCAAATTAGGCAGGCGCGTGTTTATCACCGGCAAGAAAATGAATTTCATGTTTACTACGGGACAGATTTGAACACAAGCAAAGATTTAGATCCAAACTATTGGTCTGTGTATTATAGAATGAGTCGTGAGACGTTGGACTTTCTATGCGAGAAAGTTTTTAAATATATGGCAAAAGAACACACTCATCTAAGAGAGACAATTCTGGTTGCAGAAAGAGTCGGGGTTGCTATTTGGTGGCTTGCAAATGGGGGTCATATCGGTCAGTTGGTCAAACTTTTGGTACTTTAACTTCGATTGTCGGTTGTCAGTAAATCGCGAAGGTAAAGGAAATGGGCTGCTTGTTCTTGGGCTTTCAAAAAATGAAGATGGAGGCAAATAGATCGGCGGCGAATACATTGGCTGAGGCGTCCTAAAACTGGAAACTTGTGATTGTGACAGAACTTGAGAGTCTTCCAAAAAATCATAATCTTCATTATCTTTATCTTCTGATTTTCATTATCTCTACCTCCTGGCGGTGAACCTTGGCCAAACATGTAAGAAGGAAACGAAAAAAATTAAATTTGCTGGAATTTGTCACTGTCTGAGCCCAGTCTCAGTGTGTATAACTAGTGTATATCCACCCTTAGAGCACCAAGAAGGACTTTGGCCTGTGGGGTGGCTTTGTTTTGGTTGGAGTGTGTGGACAGTCAAATTTGTTTGATCCATTCATAGGTTTCATTTCATTTCATTACAAATATTTAAGGAGAGTAGCCCTTCAACAATGTTGCTTTTCAAGGGGCCCTCCATTAAAAAAATTACAAAAACTAAAATACTATCATAAACCTAAATTAACCTAATACAATTCTTTCAGTTTCTAATATATTGATAAAAAACACTATAATCTAAAATAATTATTTACAATAAAAGAAAATCCATATGGCAAACACCCTATATATAATAGCAGGTGTATGTGCCGAAAACTGAAAGGTTATGTATAACCCGTGTCCCCTGCTGGAAACAAGTCATCTAGAGACTTTCGCGGGCTAGGCACGTTAAATACGATAACTCACTCACAACTCAGAGTCCATTTCAAGACTTGGCACCTCTATACAAAAAATGTTTTTCATTTTTGAAGTTTATCTTTGGTAACCTTAGGTCAGTTGCTGTATTTCTAAGATTCCTGCATGTTAGCTGGGATCTTTTTGTGAAAAGATTACGCATATATTGTGGAGCCAGCTCTTGAAGAGATTTGAAGACCATACTATTAGATTGACTAGCAATTAGTTCCTCTACGGTCCTCCAGCCAAGCTTTTTGATAAGTGGCTGTCCCGGGGTATCAAAAGCTCTGCCAGTTACAATACGGGCAGCACGATTTTGTAATCTTTGCAGCTGGTTGATCTCAGTCACACCACAGCAACCACAGATTGAACAACAGTAGCGAAAGTGTGGCTCCACAATACACGTGTACATGGTCCTGAGAGTTACTTCTTGCAGATAGGATTTTGCAAGCGTCAAAAAGCCAGTTGCTCTGGAGACATTGGACGAAATTTTTTTAATTTGTTCTTTCCAATCCAAGGAATTGTCTATCTGCAAACCAAGATATTTAGTTTTTTGCACCACTTCAAGCTCACTATCCCGAATTTTAAGCTTCAAAGATTTACTTTTATCCCCCAAAACTTTATGCTTTGGTTTTGTGGAAATAAGCATGGAATGAGTTTTCATTACATTAAGTTAAAGCTTGTTGCCTTTTAGCCATTTTTCAACCTGTGTAAGATCATCGTTGATGGCCTCGTTCAGCTGAGTTATATCACTTGATTGATGGCAAATGCTCGTGTCATCAGCATACATTGGATACATTTGAATCTCGGACAGAGGGCCAAGGAATAAAAGAGGGCCAAGGCACGAGCCACACCGACGCATATTTCCTCGACTGACGAGTCTACACCGTTAACCCTAGAAAATTGCCTCCGGTTGGAAAGGAAGGATTTGAACCATGGTAGTTCCCGCAGCTGAATACCATAGTATTCTAGCTTTTAGCAGAGAATTTCATGGTCAACTGTGTCAAATGCCTTTTTCAGGTCGAGAAACACCAGTCCCACTAGCTTTCCGAGATCCATTCCACTGTACCAGTCATCAGTGTTATTTAGCAAACATGTTACAGTAGAATGTAGAAGCAAAAAGCCAGACTGGTCAGGAGAAAAGTAACCATTATCATAAATGTGTTGGTATAATTGGTTGGCGACAAGTTTTCAAAGAGCCTTGAGATGACAGGTAAAACTGAAATTGGGCGATAGTTCGACTTTTCAGCCTTGTCTCCCTCCTTAAAAATTGGTGTAACTCTGGCTAATTTCCACGAGTCTGGAAACTGGCAAGTTTTAATTGATGTATTAAACAGACATGTCAACGAGTTCTCGATGAAAGGCAGGGCTAGTTTTAAGAGATTTCAGGAGATGTTGTCCTTCCCAAAACTCTTTGCAGTTTGACTCTTGGCAATTGCATCTCTGACTTCCTTCACTTCAATCGTCCTAAACTGAAACCTAACAGATGGTTAGGGGCAGCATCAACTTTGCTAGTTAACTTCTCGCCAAGTGTACAAAAGAAATTATTCATTGTGTCTGAAATGTCCTTTTTGTTAACAATTGTACTGCCAGAATCCTTAAGACAATCACTGTTACAGGTTTTTGATCTTTTATTCCAAAGTTCATTGATTGTTTTCCAAGATTCTTTCATGTTCTCCTTACATTCAGAAATTTTAGTTGAGAAATATTGCTTCATGAGGTGACACTAAGAGATTTGACCCGATTTCTTACCTGTCTATATGAATCCATGAGAGTAGGTGATTTACTTTTTTGCGCAGCTTTTTTAGTCTATTCCTAGTCATCATCAGACCTTTGAGGTCTTTATCAATCCAGGGTCAATATTTTTCAGATACACGCATTTCCTATATGGGAGCATGTTTTTCAATGATTAAAGAGAACAAAGTGGACCAATCATTGACAAGTGTGTTTATCGATCATCCATCGCATTCTTATAATCTCTGGCTTCATGACACAATTAACAGAGAGGAAAAAAGATGTCAACAAACGTGATTGGTTAGCACATTCATCAATATTTGACAATATGTTATGTTTCAATATCTTCATACCAAATTGAAATTGCGTTTACAAACGATAATGGACTCAAGAAGGGGTGAACAATTAGACAAAAAGGACAAGAAAAGATTCGAGAGTATGAAAATAACAAAGTTCATCTTGTGGTAGCAATTAATAATATTCTTCATTCGTTTCCGAAAACCGCAGAAAAGACTGTTTATCAGAAAGTGCCAAAAAATCAAGCTTCAAAAGACAAAAGAAGGTAGAAGATAACAGATAACAGAAAATCAATGGCAATCCTCTTCGAATTGACATTGTTTATTGCATGTTAGGAGCCGATATTCCTTGGGCTTGCTGAGGAAAAAAACATCTAACAACAGAGAAAATCCTTAGAGTTGATAGAGGTAATTACAAACTATTGTTTGGTTTTTGCAAAGCAGTTCGTAAGTAAATCGTAAGAAAATAGTAAGTATTGCAGTTATATACCACCTGCTCTCAAAACAACATGATGCCGTAAATAGCGAAAGTTCTCAAAGAAAAACTCAAGGGAGATATAAAATCCTTTTATCACTGACTGTAGATAAAACAGGTGATGGCAGTAATAGTGGGGATAAAACTGCCTTAATCTGCAAATTTTCAAGTAAACAGAATTGGTTCAAGATCACTGGATATTATCTAAAAATTTAAATTACAGATAGGTAAATGATCAAATTTTTGAACATTTGAGATGAAGATTTAAAATTCAAAAATTGTTGGATATGAGAGGTTAAACTTTAGCTAAGAAATATATGCGTAAATTTTACAAACCTTTTGTAGATTAGTTTTACAAAGCTCCAACGCAATTAACAAATATTTAGGTTTTTCATTCTGTAAGGCAAGAAAAGAAAATTTTAAAAGTAATTAGCATTACATAAACATAAATTCCACAAAAACAAATCAAATGCAAAATTTTAAAATTTCCCAATGGCGTTGAATCGCTTTCTAAAGAGACTAAGCAGAAATCTGAAAAAATATAACTTAACCCGAGGCGAACCTGTGTTCGCTTTTTAGTGTGAACAGGCCCAAAGTCCACTATGTAGCATGGAAATTCTGGAAAAAAACTAGATACAAAAATATAAAAAAAAGTAAAATACAATAACAATCAATGAAACAGTGTGCAGTAATTACATGATATCTTACCGAAGTAAATAAAATTACAACATTTTGGTGACAGCACTCTTGCAAAATCACAATCTATTTCAGAGAAAAATATAACAGAAAAAAGCACACAAAAAACAACCATTAAATATCATAAAACAACAGAATTTAGAAAATATTGGTATAAAGATATCATGTAAAATAAATAAAAGAAGATAAATACAAACATACAACAGTGGTGGAAAAAGTGATCAATAAATCTAATAATTAAAATTCACAAAAATTATTAAATATCAAAATGGCAGAAAATGGATAGCATGAGCCTTGTTATAGGCTAAAAATAGATACATTGTTCCTTCTTCACACCGTAATTAGTATTATGAAACAAACTGTTACATATAAATGTAACATGTGTTTGCAGTTAGATAGCTCAAGAGCATGTTCACTTTGTGTAACTTGCATCGGTTAACTGCAAAAACAAAAGACAATAATCTATGCATAATACGAGTCAGGAAATTACCTCACGTAGGACCTTTTCTTTGCTCTGCTCATTAATATTCCGCCATTGAATTCGCTTTACAGCTACTTTCCTTGCGCCAAATTTTCCTCTGTAAAATAATGAAATTTCAAATAATTCAATAAAAGGTCATAGTTAATGTGGTGCGCAACAGATAGTCAAAATTGAAAAGAAGTGATATGATTTGTTATATGGCGCAAAAAATCTGTGCCAAACGTGCAGTCCGATGCTGTTCCATATGGGGGGGGGGGGGGGGGTTATTGTTTTCAGAACAATACA
>JAYJMH010066102.1:0-11643 GCA_036873815.1 Phacellophora camtschatica | reverse complement strand
TGGGCCGCAGCACTTGGAAAAGCCTCATCACACAACCATCCTTGCAATTGAATTGCAATCTTGAAGGATTCAATGTAGTTGACTCAAAAGGTGTTATGATGGCAAGAATTGGGATTATGGCAGAGAGCGAGAAAAACTGCCTTAACCCTGACTCCTACATAGGATTTGGTACAAACAGAAAAATGTATTTTTGCGGCAATCGTTTGGATATGATATCCTGTGGAAACTACGCTTCATGTGTACCACATAATGAAGATAAAGATAACGCCGCATTTGGCTACATTCTAGTCAAATGATAGCAATGGTTCAAGAAATTATCTACTTAAATATTTTAATGGTAGCATAGTAGAAACGTTTTAATTTACAAAACTCAGAGTGTTTGATCTTACTTAATAGGTATATTTCCGACCCCTTTTAACAGGCGGTGAGTAATTTTGTTTATTTAGGTTCCTGAAAATGTTTTTCATTACAGCTGAGATTAAATGTCTGCTTTACGAATGCTTAGCTTTGCATTTATACGCACTTTTAGTGTTTTTAATCGCACTTTAGCAGACGTAGAATTAAGCTGCAATCTAGTCATGTGCAACCTAAATTTCCACTATAAATGGCTATTCTTAACTCTTTCTCTGCCAAAGCACCCAAAGAGATCGAATATCAAACGTTTACAGTACTCATTGAAATTTCACCAATGCTCCAAAAGAGGCTAGTCCTATAACACAACAGACCAACTTTTATTTCCGAAAGGTATGTTGAATAGTCGGCACTCGGCATACATTATTTTCCTAATGAATCAGTCACCTTTCCATTGTTGTGACATTGTTGAAAGTAAATACCTCGCTTTTAATTTTCGAGACGAGAGTCCAGACAGTTACTAATTGGTCACAAGGTTAAGACTTTAACTAGTTGCATTACAGAGCAATTAGTAAACTATTGATTTAAACAGGGGCTGCGATGAGGGGGGGGGGGGTAATGAAAATAGTCAGTGATAACCTATTTTCTTCAAGAATTTTATGATTTTTTAAGTTAATTAAATAAATGATTTTATTGATTCTTTTTATTTTATTCGATGTTAACGCTAAAACATAAAAAGCACATTTTGAAACTCTGAGCCCTTGTGTGGAAGTGTGCCTGGAGATGGTCATAATGTTTATTGACTCATTGACTTTCCCATAATTAGTTTTTTGTTCTGTTGCTTGATATTATTTCTGCAGACAGACGAAAATTAGCGTTAATCTTCGGCCCGTGTGATGTTTTTTGAATATAATAGCTATTGGCAATTGAGAATTATGACGGCCACAAGGTAATCGTGACCCATTTTGATTACATCGCCATTGTTTCCGCGAGCAATACGTCGTGATGTTCTATTGAGTGGCAAGTGTAAAAACAAAGAGCGCCTCGGAGTAACATAATCATTCCGTGTAAGAAAGACAATTATCTTTATGATTACTATTGTAATTTTTTAATGCATGATAGCATGTGGGTAACTCAGCACGTAAAATAGTTACCATTGTGATCCACGCTGAGTCATGCTGAAATAAACTTATGAGCTTCTAACTTGGAACCTTCGACAACCTGAACTGAATATTGAGATATGGAAACTGAATATGAAAATAATACTTACTTAAAATTTGAGCCTGTTGATATTGAATATAGAAGCAGTATACCTTAGAAATAGATACAGTCCATAGAAGGAAAAATCGTAGAACTATGAACCTTAAGATAAATTTGTGTTTTTATTGTTTTTGTACTTGGGTTAAGTTTGATTCTCAGCCTGCAATTTCATAGCATTCGAAGAGGAATCTACCAGCGCCGGTGGAACGATGCCCGAAAGAGAACCTTTTCTATATTCCGCAATCTGATTACCTTGGCAAAGTGCTCTTGCAAGTTTAGTTTGTACTTGTCGTTTGTGCTGGATCGAGTTCTAGGAAACAACTGCCTTTGGGGTGTTTCGAAGAGTTTTTCATTACGTTCAGCACAAAATAATAGATTAACTCACGAGCAGCGATTGCGCTTGCAGAATGATGGAAGGTCGTGTCCAATAACGAAATATACGGGGAGAACAAGCGATTCGATGTTTTTTCCGTGGATATGTGGCGGAAAAAATGAAAAAGGCAAGGATACATTTTATTGCTGACCCTGCCTGGTAGTGCTGGGTGATATATCAAAGGTGAGCTAATACTTTTATTTTTAAATTATGTATTTCACATTTGTATAAACTTGCTGATATTTATAAAATATAACCATTATAATTTGCAATTTTACGCGCGATCATCATGCGATGTCTTTCTGGCCATGGTAATCAATTCTGATTCTCATAACCTTGCAGTTTTTGGGTTATGGTACCCGGGTGGAGGCCACAGAGGCCAAATATACTCTTCGTGAAACCATAAAAAAAGAGCCGCTAGTCCACAGCCGACCATTCAACTGACTTCTCATTAAGCCCATGTGAAATCAATTCAAACTGGGAGAGGCATGAGCATAGCAAAGACTTTTTGTAGGAATAAGTGTTTTCGGGGACAATATTACCTTTTGGGGTATTTCATCTGATCTTTTTTACGAAGTAGTCTGTGTCTGACCCCTCACCTCATTCTTCAGCAATAGTGGTTTCTACGCGATAAAGCAGAGACTTAAACAGCATTTAATTTTAAAACTGATAACTGATATTTTTCCTGAATGTTTAATTTCATATCTAAATTTACAAATGAAATTGTCATTTCTGCAAAAGAGCGGTTTCACATCTGCAGGGAGAAGTGTTAACAATCTTGCTAGCAGTCACCAAACGTCAAAAAAGCATATACTGAACTACACATCATATAAACTGCTTGGTAATTAATGCATCACGGTGAACAAAGATGCTTCACCACAACATTGATGCTGCTGTATTTTTGTCTGCGCAAGGGCTGGCATATCGAGGGAATGCTGACTCCAGATTATCGTCGAACCGTATCCCCTTTTCAGTGCAAGTTAGAATACCTCCCCGTAGTCCCTTTTCCCCATAAAAGCAACGTTATTAAATGGTACCTGGGAGCAATATTGCAAATAGTACACGACCTTGCTATCAATCATGTGTTCGTTCATTGGCGCTTGAATCAAAGCTGAAGGATCAGTAGACATGGCAATGGATGATCGTCATTATCATCGTAGTGTTAAACTCTATAAACAATCCTTTGAAGCACTCTTGCACTTTGGAATCAAGCAGCTAACAACGGTGCATGTTCTTGATAATGATTTGTAGGAATCAGCTGTAGCTCTACGGGTGAAGCAATCACCAGCAACGCTTTCATCAATTGTAGCACAACCTGCATTTTAGCTCCTCTTCAAAGGTGCATTATCAAACCATACTGAAACGCAAGCAAAGAAGATTGTGGAGTATCTACGGGATGTTTCAGCAATTCTATGCCTCATCAATTCTGTTAGAGACTATTCTATCGAGCGAATGCTTTGCTTTTGGCCACTCAAATTATTCACGCCATCTTTCATTTCAGCATGTAAAGCTTTTAGACATAAAGAGGAACCATGCAGCCATCTGGGAAGACTTTTTGCAAAGTGGATTCAGTGGATCAATTTCCGGAAGCCGTTTCCTACTGTTCATGATGATTTAATTACAGGGACGGCAATAAACAGGGAATGAAGACAAGAGGAGGTCCAATGAAAGGAGGATTAGCACAGATATAACTGCTGTAGACACGTTCATGAAGACAAGCCACATCATTGCAAATCTACTGGTGAAATTGAAAGAGAGGTCAAGAGTATTCACAAAGTCCTCTCATAAGAAACAAGCAAAGGCGCTCGTAAGAAGCACGATGTAATGATAGAGAGCCTCATCAGCAAATTGGACAGCTATTTTGATCATTTTTTAGCTGGCCCCGCTCGACATTTCAAAACTGGCATCCATATTGATCAATCAGTTATCAGAGGTCTCTTGTCGTTAACCCAAATGGGAACTGGAATGTTCCAAGAATTTGTCTAAATAGGCTGAAAGAAGCTGATGACAGGATTAACATTTTTGAAAGAGTGTGTTGCCCTAAATTGAAAACAGGTCTAGAGAAACCGAAAAAAGTTTTAAAGATTATCAGCAGCCTAAAAGAAGGTCGGCAAGCCTTTGGGGCAATGGTTGGCAAAAAAATCTCTAGAAGAATTGCTTTCATACCAACTCACAAGTGTTAGCTTAGCTCTAGCATCGCCAGACATGGATCTCCGACAGGGTTCAAAAATCGCATTTAGAAATCATTTGATTAAAGATGCAGATTCTCTGACGACACAGCAAGCAACATGGGCGTTTTGGATAGTGGATGGTATGCAAGTGGTGAGGTCGATTCTCCGTAACAAAAACATAGGTGAATTCGCAACAGCATTCTTCAGTTTTTGTACACCAAGTAGAGAATCGTTTCCGTTAAGATTAAGCATTGTCTTTGATTGCTACAAAAAAATCAACATCAAACAGCTCACGCAGTTTCGCCATGGAATGCAGGAAGACGAGTCTTCATTACCAGCCTCCACCAAAGTATGCCTAAGCAGAACAAATTGAGTTCTTTTCTTCACAACCCTGAGAATAAACTGAGCTTATTCATTTTCTAGTCTCTTTTCTGAAAGAGAACCAGTCACGTCTTGTAAGAGTACCAACGATTATCACGGAAAATGGCTCTAATGTAAGTAAGATCACGAGGAATCAGAAGACTATATTCATTACCTAGCTGATACCAATCTCATTTTTGTTGCTACCCAAGTTGACATGCCAGTCATTATTAGAGCAATGTACAGAGATGTTCTTATATGTATTCATGGAGGAATATCGATCGGCCTTGGCAAATGAAAATCAATCATGAAAGTTTCATCAACATTAGTGCAATTTATGATCACAGTGGTTTGGAAGCATGTAACATCTTGCCAACGTTTCATAGTATAACCGGCTGTGACACAACATCATTCCATTTAAAGCTGGAAAAGTTGTCCCATGGAAAAGGGCTGATAAAAATATTTATCAAAACTTTTATTTCCTGAAAATGGTTCTTCAGTTCAGATAAGATAACATATCAAATAAAGTTTTCCTTCCGTTGTTCATGTGTAGAAAATTCTCATATTTCACTCTGTTCTCATTAAAATGTTTGCCATGCCCCAATCAAAACAAGCAAAACAAAAAAAGGATGATCTCCTGAAATTTTGAATTCCAAGTTAAAGGAAAAATTCTTCAACATTAGATTTATTTCCCAATATTAATTTTAATATTCCACACCAATATTTTTGTTTAGTTGTTTTTATAACTGATGTTTTTGTTTAGTTTTTTTTGTAAATGTTGTTTTTCAAGTTGTCTCGTGAATTTCTATAATATTTAACTTTTTCGCAGTCAAATTAATAGACTGTAGATAATTTTTTAACTATAAAATGATAATATTCCACATTTTCTATTAACAAAATATGTTATTGTTTACAATAGTTTTTGATAGAAACTACAAAAACACTACCTAACAACATAATTCACCTGGATTCACTATTGCCACTATTTGCCTGGATTCACTCCCGCATCTTAACCATGGTAACAGTTAGTTATATCGAATTGAATTGAATAACAATAAAAAGAGCAGAGATATGAATAAGAAGAGGGTGAAGCAAAAACGAGCAAGCTGGTCCTAGTAAGTTTTATTTTATCTTCTATCAGGCTTCAAATGTTGTAGCATAGATACTTTTAGAGACGTTAATAGGGATAGCATGTTATTTATAGTTAGAGTTGGAAAAAGGAGTTTAAGACACTCTCAAATTAGATATTTAGAATCGAATTCGTTATTAACTGAAAGTCCCTTTTGCAAAGAAATGGAATTATGAAAAGATTCTTATAAGTAGGTTTAAATACGAACTCTTCGAATACCACACTCAATTTTTTATTTAAAAACAATACTTTCCTTAACGTGCAATCAGCTGAAAAAGGAAACTTTTAACGAGGTTTCTACAGTAGCTAAGTCCATTTTGTAATTTTTCTTGAAACTTGTCGCATTTCTTTAATCTACACGTAGCCACCATTACTTTTAAAATTTCCATTGCTTATTGCCAATGATGCAGCATTTGATCTTGGACAATTTCCTCAAACACGAAATTCTCGAGTTGACGCTTGGTAAATATTTAACATTAACAGGAATGGCTAAAGTTTTTGTTGTAATAACAGGTAATTTTATTTTGTTTTTTTTTTTAAATTAATATAAATTTTGTTGTAATAACAGGTAATTGTAATAGCAGATAACTTTATTCTGTTGCATTGTTTGATGATTTAGTCAATTGGATTGGATTCATATTGTTAAAAGTTGTAACAATAACGTTTTTGAGTATTTGGAATCATCAGCTGCAATGTTCTATTTTCATGGAAATGTTCCATTACTAGTAAATTAATTAGTAAAATGTCATTTTAATAAATTCATAGAGAAAATATGTCGAAATTGAAGCCAAGCAGGCTCTTTTAATGTCAAAAAGTTGACTTTAAATTAATTAAATTCCTTTAAATTGACATGAAAGCTCCAGGATATAAGTGTAAATTTGATTTTAAGTTTTTAAATGGAATTATCTAGCGTCCCCATCTAGGCCACAACTGGCCGGTTCATGCTGTACGTACATAGAACGAAATAAAATATGCCCATTTTTATTGGTCAATGAAAAGTATTCAAAACTGCTCTAATTTGTGAATGTTAGATTGGCTTGGCAAGGCTGTATAACTATTTCTTATAAAGAAGATAAGACAATTTTGCTTAAATTAAATCTATAAAACCTTAATATCATTACAGTAGAATTAAAACCTTTACTGCTGCCAAGTCGATTTCTCATGAGCAGGTTCTTTTAGCTGTTCAATTTATAGACCAAGTGAGAGAGGGGGCATCGTCAAAGTCAAAGGAATTTGCCTGAATAGGTGGATTTGGTGAATTTAGGGGTGATGATCCCGAATATGGCTGTTATACCAGAGAGCGTGTTGGCGTTTAGTCTTTATTTCGATTTTAAACAGCATTTTCGACTAGAATCGTAAAAAATCATTTGATCTATAGTGTATATGTATGACTAATAACGTTAACCTTAGAAACGCAAATAAAAAATGCTGAGTTCAAATTAAGCGATTTCTTAGACAAAAACCATTTTCATACTGAGCCTCGCTTTGACATTAGGCCAAGTGACATAAGAATATATTTTTCCACGAATTCTCATTCATTGCATTCGGTTGGTGTTTTCACTACCAATTATCTGTTGTATAAAGCAGCGGCGAAAATTTCCTTAGTTAAATTCAACGAGCTTTTTTACACGCTACGACTATTGTCAGTAAACCTAAAACAGAAAAAGGATACTTAAATCCAGACAAACTAAGCTAAGTATTAGTATATTATGTCTATCTTTATAAATCAATAACTTCCAGTTCTAGGTCGGAATAGTCATCACCGTCAACGCTTGCGACTTCTATGTCGTCTTGGACTAAGAGCTTTTCTATGTCTTCTGGATAAGGCATAAACCTTTCTTTTGCAAAACCATGCTGACTCGAGTCCTTGAGGTTGAGCATTGGTGACCTATTTTTCTCACCAAAGCAATAAATTTGGCTCCCTTTATGTGTATTTATGTAGTGCGGTCACAAGAGGGTAATGCTGAGAGATCTAAAGTTCTGTTTTCTCCATAAATCCGCTTCAAAACTAGCTCTCTTCTAGCCATAGCATTTTTAAGGATTTTTTACTGGGAGACAAATTCCGCCGCAGAACCTGTCTGCAGAGATGGCAGAGAAAAAAGGTTTACAGGCTACTTGAATTCCCTTTTTCAGTTTGAGAGTGTGTTGTATGTCCAAGAATAAAAACCATGGTACAAAATGCATTATTTCTAATTTCTTTAGGAAACAAACGATGTAAAAAGAGGGTTTTTTGTGAGAAGAAGAAATGTTTGATGAAATCTTGACTTTGATATACTTCTACACCAGGCTGTCTGTTTCTTCTATCCTTCGTAATTTGAAACTTTGCGACCGCAGGACGTGGGTCAAAATGGGCAGTACCATTCCGGTTTAGCTCAATTATCAAATGGCAATTGAGAGTATGGAGAATTGTGGATTATAGTTTTGAGCTTTTGAGCTCAGTATGACTCGAGACAACCCATTCTGTGCTCATGCTATGAGGCATTGTCATAAAGCATTAAAGAAGCCTGCTTTAGGCTGAGCCCGGAATGGATATTTTCAAACAATCACACATCTTTGCTGTATTTGAATCATGGCTTTCAAACGTTGGCGACCCATATGTGTAACAAATAAGGCAATTATATCATCAGTTAGCTGTGGTGGGGTGTCTTCTCTAAATATTCTGCGTGCACATGCTCTTGCAGCTTTTAGAATTTCTTCTGGGTTTGCGGAATTCACAACATTTATCATAACTGTGATGTCTTCTTCTTGTTTAACATCAAGACGTTTAGCCATGACGTTTTTTCGTGGAGAGCACAAATTCATGACGTACGGCATTGTAATCTTTTCTCATGGTTAAAACATCATATGACTGTAATTCTTTCAAATGTTTCTCTTTTTCTCCTCCAGGGTATGGACAATCTATTTTTTTCATTGTTTGTTCTTTCTTGAGAATAATTTCAGGCTTGATGGCCAGGTTTCTTTGGCATTCTTTTTGGAGCACTTTAAGTAAACGTAGAATTATGAATGTCAGCATTGCTGACTGCCACATTTTGATACTTTTAAAAAGCCATTTGCAGCATATTATTCTCTTCTTTCGCCATTTAGGGGCAACCGCCACCCAATGCTGCTTCGCATAGTGCAAATTTTGAAGGTGTTCTGCAACCCTTTTTTGGTACAACTCTGGAGAGCGCACTGTTTTCTTGTTCTCTAAGATGGAAATATTTTCCAACTCATTGTGCCAGCCGTTTAGAATGTTGCTACGCTTTTCAAATTCAAATGCCAGTGCTTGAATTCAGACACTGTAGACTTTAGATCATCTATGACTACGTATGATAATTCACATCTACTGCCAGTGCTCGCATTCTCGCCATCCGTTGTCAAAGAGGTTAATTTTGCTATTGTTGTTTCTTTTATTCTACGCTCCTTCTTGGATACAACTGCCTCTAACAAACCATCAGCCCCTCGCTTCTGAGAATGGCCTTCTCTAAGAAAGACACATTTCAAGACTTCATCCATGTATCGGGCTGTTATAAACTTATTGTCTACTTGATATTTGTCAGCATAACAGTCCACTTGATGTAAAAACTTCCCATGAATATAATTCATTCACTATCTTCTACATCTCTAGAGATGCAAAAATGTGCAGCATTTCGTTGTATGTATGGGGATTGCGATAATGCAAAATCTGCGTGGATGGTTGAATCCTCTAGAACTTCCTGATCATGGCACTGATTTATTTGATTGGCAGCATGAATATTCAGCAGAGATCGCGATGGCCACGAATTAGCAGTCAATATTTTTATTTGGCTGTCATTGTAGATACTTTCGTTTTCTCTCGTGCCTATATAATATTCTTGCATATGTATTGTTTTCTCACGAATATCAGGAACGGAATCGGAATTAATTTCTTCGGCAGACACTGGTTTTTCCAAATGATGTTAAGACTTCTGAATTCGTTTGCATCGATGAAACTGATGGAGCATTTGCATCCTGAGATTCATTCTCAAAATGCGACTGTTTTGTATTAATCTCTATTCGTGGAAGTTTCGCAGCTGAATTGGATTGCTCAATATGTGCTGAAATAGTAAAGAAGCAAACATGAATGATTTTTTGAGATCATCAAGTCTGCAGTGAAAATTTTTGAATAGCAGCAGTGATTTTATAAATTTTGCTAACAAAATACTGATATTTTGGCTGTTCCATGTTGAACATTCCATCATTTCATTCCATAATTCTACATTCCATGTTTTACAGATGTACCTGTTTAGATGCTTTGAAAAATAAAACAATCGTTAAATGATCATCATTTTATAGTTTTGTTCGACGATGGCTTAAATTGTAAGTTTATAACCTGGCTTTGACTGAAAGCGAAATAATATTTAACTTATTGAATATTGTTCTAAATGTTGAGGATATAGCCTTGCTTTTCGACGGACAATGAGGCTATTTTAAAATTGCAGGATATTAGTCAAACTAGTAAAGTTATAGCCTTTCATTTGGCTGAAAGCGGACAATTTTGAATTAATTCAGTCCGGCTTTTGACTGAAACGAAGTTACTATCAAATTATCAATTATTGGTCTAAATGAAAATAATGTAGCCTTGCTTTTGACTTGAAAAGGGGCAATGTTGAAGGAATCGAGTATTAGTGCACTTTGTAAGGTTGCAGCTTTTGATTTATTCTGCACACGATCCCATGACAAAATTGTTAAAATTTTTGTCCAAATGGTAAGGCTATAACCTTGATTTCTGACTGAAAAAGCAATATGGTAAGGCTATAGACATTCAATTGGCTGAAGGCAAAGAAAATTTTAATTTTCTAACTTGGTCAAAATGGTAAGGCTATAGCCTTGATTTCTGGCTGAAAATGAGGCAATTTAAAAATATCGGAGGTATTGGTACAAATGGTAGTATCTCAGCGGTGCCTTTTGGTTGAAAGGTAGGCAATATAAATTTTTTGAATATTTATCAAAATGTTAAGCCTTCATTTTGAATGAAAATTAGTCCATTTTAAATTTAAAAGGATATTAGTCAGGTTATCTTTTTTTTATTTTAGCTAAAGGAGTGGCGATTTAAATTCGAATTGAAATCAAATAATTATGCCAATGGTAAGGCTATTGCCTTGTTTTTGATAGAAAATGAAACAATTTTAAAATTGGTAATAATGGCATAAATTGTAAGGTCACAGCCTGGCTTTTGATTGAAAACAAAATAACGATTCAATTATTAAACATTGGTCTAAATGGCAAGTATATAGCTTTGCATTTGATTGAAAGCGAGGCAATGTTAAAAGTATAAGTGCTTTAACAGGGATGCGATTTTATGTAAGGGAATAGGGCAAGATAATTTCGTGTTTCTTTAAAACGCAGAAATTTTAAAGATATGGTCTTGTCAAAGGTAAAGGCACCACCATCGAAAGAAGACAAATAAAAGGTTTTACAATGGTTCCACAGACCACAAACTGGTATAAGAATGCCAATGATTAATGTTTCAATGGAGTATTAATGGTAATACAAGGGCAATTTTAGCAAAATAAAAACTGATGCATTTTATGACGAAGTATATCTATTTACCTGTTGGCTGCGGACGCTTTTTTCAATAATTTGCTTAAATTAAATTATTAAAACATAAACTTCTCTACTGAAGAATTATATTTTCATTCACTATATTTGTATGTTAAAAACTAGCACGTCGTCTAGCGTAGCCCTTCAAACGGCGGAGAGTTCTGAACGCTCGGGATAGTATTTCGCATTTTATCTGAATACGGGTATTTTCCACGTTTCTTGTATTTTCGATCTAATTGAGGACTCCCTAATCCTATTGTCGCTGCAAGTAGTTCATTGTGAAATAGATTTTCAAAGAAAAGCTCATTTTACATACAACATGCAAGTTGGGAATTTCTCTACTTGCTAGAAGTCCATTTCTTGCTTGATCAGCACTTTTGAGGAAAATCAATTTTGAGTTTCCATATTTTTGACCAAAAGTTATTAAAATAGAGGTTTTCCGTAATGGGTATCTCCTA
>JAYJMH010066091.1:0-11644 GCA_036873815.1 Phacellophora camtschatica | reverse complement strand
TCACTCACTCACTCACTCACTCACTCACTCACTCACTCACTCACTCACTCACTCACTCACTCACTCACTCACTCATAGAAGATGCAGATATAGCCACAGAAGATGCAGTTCCCAATACTTTTATCTATTGCTGTAACACAAAAGTAGATGTCAACCGACTATGGCTTATTTTCACTATTAAACAATGAATAAATGTAACGTATCCTTAGCTCTTTCTTAACTATATACACCAAAAACATACCTGGTCAACAATTTCAAGCGTAACAGTTCTTGATACATTTTCTTCTGGTTCCCCTTTGGCAAGTTCCATTGCTACTTTGTATAAACTTATGGCTTCTTCGTAATTGCCAGCATTTACGGCATTCTATTGAGATACAAAACAATGGGTTGGTTGTGTTTCAGTCTTAGTTAACAATAAGTTCACAAGTATAATTAACATTAATTAACAAGTATACTAGGTGACCTAAAAAAAATATCTCCGTTTGAAAATTTATCACAGAGTTTTCGATATCATCCAGTCATCTGCTAACACATTTACCTGTCCAAAACATGAAATTAAAATTGCCATAATCCGCAAGCTTTACGTTGTTTTGAAGATATATCATTTATTTCAAGTCCATGTTTTAGCATTAAAAGAACATGCTTGCTTTAATGGCGCCTTGAGAGTTTCCGATTTGAAAAGATTCCCTAATCAAATTCATGAGTCGATAGAGGATCAAGAAGGTCATTTTAATGTCAAAACGTGGACTGGAAATGAATGCTGCTCCTTTAAATTTGACTTGAAAGCTCACAAATGAGGTAATGAGGGCAAGTTTTAGACAGGTTAACGTGATCTTAGATAACCAGAGGAAATCCCAAACTCTCAAGTTTGCTTTTCCAATGTCGTTTTGAGTATAATTTGAAATTTGTAGTCTAATAGATTTCGAGCTACAGCCCTGTAAATGGATACATTCTTGGGTCAACCAGAGGTCCATTTTAATCACAGGAACAAAAAAGTGGAAATTAATTTAAGTTAGTTTATCAATTTCTCAAATCTCCTCAATTCAATTACAAAGCAACGAATGGAGGACTGAAACAGTTTTGTGCGTTTTTTCAGAACTAGAAACAAATCTTGTCTTATCGAACAGATCTTGCACAAATAATTTTATTACTTTTCATAAATGCCCATAAATTCAACTTTTTGTGACGCAAAACTGTTCTCTGAATGTTTCAAAATAAAAGTTTGAAAAAAAAAAACCAAAAAGGTTTCGGACGCTTTTCGAAGAGAAAGTTTTTTTAATCCGAGAGAAACTTACATGTGCTTTCGTCACATACTCGTGCATTTGTTTGACTTTAACTCTAAATCTCATCCTTTCAGTTCTTTTAATTCCATCAAAATACAAGTAACCAATGAACGCAGCTCCTGAAAAAAGTTAATGGCAAATAAAAACAAATTCTAAATTACTCCAAAATGAAAGAAACGAAACTAACGATTTAAAAGGATATCAGCTGAAAATGCAACTGAATGCAACCGAATTTGTGGGCAGTCCAACGATTAAGTTTCCTTCGTTGGAATTGATTTCGTTTTCGTTTTATGTGCAGTTTAGCGGTTTTATATTCATGTAATGGCCACGGGGTAGACCTTTGCTTCTCGTGGTATTGTCCTACCGGGTGGACCAAAACAAGTTACGCTGTTTTCTCCGCTATTTTAATTGTTACTAGGCCGTAAAAATAATGCATAAATTTAGAGATATCACTCATCTTTTTCCAACATTTCTAAGGAACTGAAATAAAAATAATTTGTTTAGTAATAAAGATATTAAACGCTATACGTTAATAATAAAAAGTTTGCGCTCGCACGAACAATAAAAAGTTTGCGTTTGCACAAATAATAAAAAGTTTGCGCTTACACGTTAATACGTTTAGTTATAAGATATTAAACGCTATACGTTAATAATAAAAGGTTTGCGCTCGCACGAATAATAAAAAGTTTGCGTTTGCACGATACCGTATTCATTATGTATCGGATTACTTTTCATACAAGATATGAGCGTTCTTTTCACACGGCTCCGATCCAATCCGATACTCTTCATATCGTTTTTGCGGAACGATTTCACTCCAATCTGAAAGTGATGTGCAATCGTACTGGGTCACTTTTGAGCTCATGCAAACACTTGAATTCTACAAAGTGTCGCTTCAGAGCCTCGTCTTCAAAATGAAAACAGTACTTAGCGGTGCCACGCAGATGAGAATGTCAATGGCGTTGCCAAGCAGTGCGGGGCACTGTGAACAAGCTGAAAACAAATGCGGTATCGTGCGAAAATAGCAAATTTTTGTCTCGTATTCACCTGTTGCAATTGTGTGCAACTGGAGCGAATTTTATTGGCTAGCAACAACAAAATTTCCTTCTAGACTATAACAGTTGAATTTTGGACTTAAATTTACAAAATGTAAGAGCGAAATGCGTCGTACAACTGTTCTGCAACTTCTGCAATGTAAATTAGGTACAATGTTTGCCTAAAGTCTTGGAGCAATTGGAGATATTTCCATCTTTTGTAATGAAATATTCCCCTCCCCCTTGAACAATGTTGTTGTATTACAAGTTCTACGGCATTTATGATGGAAAAGGTGATTGTTTCTGATTGGTGGTACAGCAATACAGCAACATTGTTTTGGGGGGAGGGGTTTTTCCACCGGACTGTCATAGGCACGGAAAGTATAATTGTACTATTATTTCGTAAAATTAAGAATGTGTTCCAAGGACTTTTGGCAAGCATTGTAGATACGAGGGCAATCTTAAAAGTGTCTGTTTGTATGGTAAATCTTCTTCTTAGTATTTTAGCTTAGTATCTTCCTACTCTTGTTTTTTTACATCAAAGCTAAAACACACAACGTTTTGTTTATTGTATTTCTTGTCATCGATTTTTTTGTTTTGAATATAGCAATCAAGAAATTCTTCTTTTAGTATTCCGAAAATCAACAACGAAATGCTAAAAAATTCTTAAACTTTTTACATTTAAAGAATTGTTAAACTTTTTACATTTTTCTTCTTTATATTACTCTATTTCTAAAATGTAGAATGCTTTTATTTATCGGCAAACATAACACATAATTAGAATCTACTCTCTCCGATCCAATACCGTTTATTAAAAATTTAAAACGCTTCAACAACTAAATTAGACTTCAGGTAGAGCATAAAATGGCAGATACCAGTAAAGGGTTTTTGTTAGCACCTTTAGGAGTTGGCTATGTGTAGGCTGCTGAAAAACCCTGATGGAATTTTATAAAACATCTAAAAGCTTTTTCTTAAGCAGCTAAAGAGTTTTTAAAGAATCCCTGTTAGGGGTTTTTGTTAGCACCTTTAGGGATTGCCTATTTGTAGGCTGCTGAAAAACCCTTCTGGGTTTTTATAAGACAACTAAAAGGTTTTTTAAGAAACATGTGTAAGGGGTTCTTCAAAAAACCTCCCAAAAGGGTTCTTTCAAAAACCTGCAAAATGAAGTTCTTTCAAAAACCCTTACCAAGGGTTTTTTCGAGCACCTTTAGGGGTTGCCTATGACACCTCTACTTTTTTGAGTGTATCTAATGATTTCTACTTCTAGATCATGATCAGATAGCCTATAAGATGACACTAACAATTTTGGGGGTGTTTTTTGGAAGCCTCCACTGAAATTCAGACATTCGAGACTTCGACTTCGAGTAAAGAGACTTTCGAAAGGCTTCCTTGCTCTTTTGGTAATCCGTTTCTTGGTAGACCTCTGAGAGATTTTCATCATATTTTCTAGGCTCTAAAGGCTGGTAGACTTCGCAAGGAGCCTCATTTAAGAAATATTTATAGGGAAAAACAAAGAAATTATTCGTATACTTGACAGCAGTGGATAAGCAAGAAGACTTGCAAAGAGCAGTGAAATAAACAAACAGCCGAAAATTAACATTTTTAAATTAAAAAATTAAAACAGCAACCATTTATTTCTTCAAGGACTTGATGGCCTTTAAGCTTTTCTGTAACAATTTTGCTAAAAGTATATTTTTGCATGAGTAATCAAAAAGATTTGTTCTGCTATACTGTTTAAAATAATGAAATTGAAGTCTGCAAAAAATTGAACGTTACTTAGCAACAATGTATCTTCACAGTAAACACAAACTTGTGTAGTGGGGAAATTTTTGCCGTTTTAGGAATCAATCATGTACCGTTTTCATAATGTGCACATTTCGGAAATGTATTTCATTTCTCTACGAAGTTTTTCATTTTGAAAAGATTTACGATTACAAAAAGAATATTCCCTTAATATCACCTGTTTCAGAAGATGATCAGATTAATATGACACTAATTATCAATACTAGTAGCTAATGTTTCAAAACAAATTGTTGCAAATAAATCATAATTCAAAGCAAGATTATTTTCATTTAATGTGCTGATAATGGACCAGTCTCAAGAATATGTCATCATCATCATCATGTCATCATCATGCGAAAGTATTCATATTTATCAATATTCGAGCAAAAATAGGTTTTTAAGGGAAACCACCTTCCGTTATTTATATGCATAGCGCACCACCTGTTACTTCCTCTGTCGAATTTTGAAAATTGTTGACAGATATGTTTGCAGAGAAACTGACTAATACCATCCTCGTTGTAACCACCAATAGTAAGAAAATATCTGCTACTTTCAGAGCCAACCTCAAATATTGAGTATTTGGCAGCACCATATAAGATTGTGTATGCCAAAACGAACCTTTGCACCAGTACCTTGTCCCTCAAGCAGATGCAAATTGTCCAGGCCAATCTAGTAATTCCCATCAAGATTACAAAATCCGGTTTTGTAGTCTTGCCAAGTGCGGTTAAATTCGAACAACGTAAATTTTGTTGACAAAGTTAATTTTTCTTCGTATGGCGGTATTCACCGAGGCATCAAATTGCATTTCACGAAATACTGGTAATGTTCTCTCTGCTATCTGATCTAGGTATAGATATGTTCAATTTTTTCTTTCGCCTCTCTGATACCCATTTTTGCAATTGTTTTTCAAGGCTAAAATTTTTTTTTAATATATCAAAAATATGAAAAAATAGAAATATAACTATTTTTAATTCTCCACGAAGGGCTATAATAAAAAACGCAAAATAATAAAGAACGTAAAGCGATACACAATAATGTTCCTAAATAACATTATATATTTGGTAGTATTGAAGTTGGTTAATTTTTAGTCAAAATTCGGAACTCATGTTTCTCAAATTGTTGCTTAGATTTTTAACACTGGCCTTAAACAATGATTGAAAATAGAGCTGGGTAATTGAAAATAGAAAAATTGGAAATGGTACTTCTTCATAAAGCAGCTGCTTTTAAAAGAAAAATCGTGTATGTTTTAGGAAGCAACTTCTCGCTTTTAAAATAACAACAAGCACAACAAGAATAACATAACGTCATTGCTGGAGGTAACTAAATCATGCAATAGACAGTCTTCGTTCCCTTACAAAGGGGCAATAGGATGTTTTCAAGCAATTTCCAAGAGGAATGGTCCAATCCAAAAAAACTAATATATCTGGTCCATTGAATCTGTAACTTCTGTAAGCTAGCTCAAATGGACCCAAGGAATTATGGAACCTAAACCAAAACAGAATTCATTTCTTTCGTTTTGTGAAGGAAGAAAGACAACATAGGCAGATAATCCTGCCACTAGAATCATTTTGGGACGAGGGTGATCTTTCCTTCATGCAAAAAGGCGCTAAGAGAGTTAGATGTTATCACCATTGATGGTTAAACTCACAAAAGTCATAAATTTCTTACGCATTTGTTTTTCCATATCATCTTTCTGTCTGTTATTTCCTTTAATTCTTGTGCGGCAGTTTTTGTCCGATATTCCTCATTGCCTTCATAAAAGTGCACGAATTTGACATGAGTGCACGAACTTGTTCGATCACATTCATAAAATATCTGATTCAGCACAAACCCTGACTTTGATTGGGTCATTTTTTCGCCGTTTTCATCAACCCGAGTAAACACCCTAGCACAGTGTAAGAGTGTGCTAAAGGCACGCAACATGTCTGCACGAATTTCGACATCAATTTTCCGAGAAGGCAACTCGTGAAATGGCATTATCGAGAGTTACGCTTCTCTTTTTAAATTTGGGTAGTTATAGAATAAGAAGCTAATAAATTAATAAAATATTTAAGCTCCTAATTTTAATACATTAATTTGACTATTTTTTTTTACCTTCTTCCATCTTGTGCGTAAAAGAAAAGTAAGAATAAAAAAGCTAACAACAATAAAATATGTACGCTTTCGCTTCACTTCAGTGCGTACGTACATTATGGATGCCACCGTGCTATTCAAGGAAGGACATTAAGTTGCTTTAAACATTTATTTTTGACTGTAAGAAGTTTTCAAACATCGACCATGATTTGAAATAATTGCGTTTGTGACCATGATTTGAAAAAAGAAAGAAAGACTGACGTTCATGAGACAAAATTTCAAGATCGATGCATCGAGGATAAAACCTGCCAATATTACACGTAAAGACGTGCACTATGTTAGAGGCTGAATGATGTGACTTTTGTTTTTAATTCGGGTGCTCTTCAAGAAAAAAGATCATCACAGCCACAGCCACAGCAAAATAGCTTCATTAATATTTTATAAGGACTGCTTGCAACATGCATAAACAGGAAGCCTTCTAATGACCAGTGCAATTTGTCGTAACATAATTATATGATGGCAAGTCATTTTAAACTTTTAACACAGTTGCATTGACCCATCGTGTGTGTTTGCAACCCATGGCCGATAAATTTGCATAAAATTGTCGTCATTTACGATCGATTAAAAAGCTTTCTGAGAGAATACTACCGTGCACAAAAGCAACTTTAGCATTGTTCTTCAATCATTTATTCCATAATTCAAATTCAATATAATTAATATTCAAATAACAGTGTTTATGTGAATTTCATAAATCAACAGCTGCATATGCAACAGTTGCATACTGTATCCTCCGATAAATCAGCTTTTCAATTTATTTTTGCTTGAAATCGATTTTAGAGGCTTCATTTTGTAGTTTAATACCTTGTTTGCAAAAATCCATTTAACAATCACTGGGTTCTACTCAAATTCAACATTAGCTAGATGATTTCTGCTGCAGCAATTTGATAAAAATAATACTAATAAATTATGGCTTCGAGAACACCATCAACATTGGCTTTTTTAAGCATATCTCAGGGATTACATGGTAGATTTTTGCAAACAAGATATCAGTGGAAGCCTCTTACATCAACGTCAAACAAAAACAAAATTAAACCTCTTCCATTACAGCTCCTTTGTAAACGGGGGACATTTTTTGTGCAACCTGGTATTAAGATATATTCGAGATAGAGCATGGTTACCGTGGAGAGTTTAGTTCCAATGAACACAGAGTAGCGCCAAGAAGTTCACATTAAAAAAACCAATTTTAAAAATATAAATTGCTGTGACAACGACCTTTTTGTGCTTTTCAAAACTTTCATAATTTCTGAAAAATTCTCCGACAATTTCAATCGGGTTTTATTCTTTTATTTAAAGAATCCTAGTTCTCGTCTTGTAATAGCACATAGAACACAAATGAAAATAGCTAAAAAATTAAACATGTCTTTTGTATATTTTATCAACATGTCGTATGTCTTTTCTAGGGCTCCTAAGGTCATTTAAAGTTAACATTCTAATGCAAAATATACCTAGTGTCTAATGCATCAAATCAAATTCATCAAAGGTTAATGTCATAATGAGCCATGACAAAAAACAGCAAACATATGATTGACACGAACATAAACAGCAGCATAGAGAAGGAAAATTCTCCTGAAAATTAAAATAGAATATGCGTATTTATACTCATTAGCAAAATATTCGTAGGATAGAATGGATAGAATAGAAAAGAAACGGGATACTATTGGAACTGCCACTCTTATCTTGACTATTGCGAGTTATTTTCTATTTCATTTTTAATTGAGAAATGTTTAGGAACAAATATCTTTTCTGCACCATAAACATACAGGACAAAATTATTAAGATAAAGTAAATACAAAAAGCTGGTCATCTGATGGATCTTCTCGGGAATTGTGAACCTCCCTAGGATGGATAGTTCGATATTTCGATTTTGAATTGGATTGATAAATCCCTAAACAGAATTCATCCGGTGTGGAATGAACTGCCAACATCCCATACCTTGCGAGAAAAGCAACTGTATGTGCCTGAAACCTGAATATCGATTGCTTACCATCTTGACTACAGAAAAGTTTCACTTGGGTCTACATTTATTTTCTCTAAAATTTAGCTCAACTGGTGTATACAGCAAAAAAGTTACTCAGAACAAATCAAGGCCCTTAAAAAATGCCAAAAAAAACTTACTTCTTCGTGAAATTGTATTCAGATGACACGTATTGTCAACAGAAACACTCAAGAGAGCCACATCATATTGTAAATCTTCGGAAATCAACTTCGTATCAGGGAGAAAAGCTAGACCAGTCACAAAAATATTGTGAACTGAAGGTAGCTTTCGCATTAGCTACAAAACAAAACTGTCACAATTAATTTCAAAATAAAATGAAAACATTTACATTGTGATAAACTGATGCGAATCTTTTTGGTCGCAGAAGTGTCAATCAGTCAAACACTAAATATTATTGTAATCAATTAAAATGCTTTGAGCCCAAATTACCAAAATTCAAATTTAAAGTCAAAGATATATATATTTAAAAAGAAAAAATTAAATACTTCAACAGTTAATTTACTTCAAAAACGTCCAGACAGAATAAAATTACGAATGAAATGTGCTGAAAATTATAAATATAATATACTAATAAATATAATTAATAGAATTCAATAGGTATGAAAGAACAAAGATTCAATCTATATAATAGCTCAAACGAGCAATGACCAAAAACATAAAAAATTCAAATTATTAATTTATTTAAGAACCAGTGCCTGTTAATGACAGAAGCAATAAAATTAATTTGTTATGTGTAAAAGCAAAAAGCAGCTATTAAAGTCAACCCAACAGAACAGTTGTCTGTTTTGGGTCATATATACCTTGTCAGCAAACAAGTTACTTTCTGGATATTGGGAATCTTTAATAAATCGTAAAAACATTGAATAATATTTAGGATTACCCTTAAATTCCACGCAATATAAACCAATATTGAGCCATCTGCAGTACCAACAGCTATATATCGTCCATTTGGGCTAAAAAAAAACCACTATATTTGCAGGAATTGCTGCTATACCAAGTTAATCCAAACGCGAAGGAAGTTTGCTGGTCTACAGGTTATAGAAAACGACAGGTTACAACTTGATTTTAGTGCTGGAAAATTCATGTGATGAAAAAATATTAACTATGAGTTAAGAAATTCCTGCTGGCTTTAATCGGCCACTACCTACGAACATTTTTCTTTGGAATCCTACTGAAATAGGTAAACTCCAAAAAGAAGAGGGTATATATTTTAGCTTTGCAGACACATCATTGTTTTTAAAATAATTTAGATGAAAAGCAATCGTGTGAAAAAATGTCAAGTCGTGTTATTTTCGTGTCGTATGATAGGCCAGCCTTTTGAAAGTTCCTCTGTTTTCCTATTCCAGCAAAATGTTTATTGTAAAATTACAAACGCTGTATCTTTTCAAAGTACTTTCAGTATAATGTTAATGACAAAAGTATGAGTCAGCTCGTCTTTTTTTACTTTACCAAGTTTTATATATGAAAAAGTCTTCTATGAAAAATACTCCAATTGGCCCTCTGACATGTTGTTTCATTCTTGAAGGAAGGTATTAAGCACCCGGGCGATTCAGTAAAAGAAATATACTAATCCAATATTAACATTCGTCAGACACATGCTTACAGCATAAACTCAAAAATAAGAACCATATTTGCTGATAAACTTTCACCGTTCCTTCTATTCTGAAAGAGAATTGAGCAGCCTCTCTAAGTCTGAGCAGTTCATACAATATTGTGAAAAATCCTCAAGCCTTTAAAAGTTCTTAGAACTTTTACATTAAATAGGGCCTAGCAACCAATCAGATGTCTTCGATTAGCATGCGGATCACTAAGCACGGACATTGAAATATATTTTGAAGATTTGCTTATTTTCAGTGCAAATAAATAGAAGAACTTACCTTACAGCCAGCTCTGTTATAATGTGATTCTTCACAGCAACTGATATCTTTGGTACCCACAGCTTAGTGTTCCAACAAACTAAATAATTTGGCATTTTTGGTGCATTTTTGGTGAATTTAGCTTGCACGTGTGTTGTATACAAATATGTTTGCTTGTCATCCATACTTGAGACAAATCTGTACATGCATAAAAATATTAATATAAAAACCAATTGGATCTCGGAAAACTGTACCAACTACATCAAGCTTGGCTCTTTTAAAATAAGTTCCCTTAGAAATTGTAGCCAAAAATAAGTAGCTGTAGCCAATATTTGAAAATATGTTGATGTAGCCGAAAGCCTGTACTAGTGTAGTCTGTAGCATTCAGCCTTATTTGATTTCATATTTCATATTTAATCTTATCAAGGAAGGTTACTTTTTAGAAAAATAAATTCATGTACTTGAAAAGAATCTGATTGCGATCGCTTTAATTATTTTCGAAGCAGATAGTTTTTCAGATAGCAAAATTGATAGTTATTCAAGATGGGTCATATTAAATTTTGGTTTGAATTACTTTCAAGAAACTGAATTTCAGCTAGCTGGAGCAATTTTTTTTGGGTCCATCCGGTGTATCTCGATATAAGATGACAAAAACTCAACGGAATAATGGAGACAAAAAAAACGCAAAATTACATTGATTTATAAAATAAATAAAAAACGAATATTAATATTAATTTAATTGTTTTAAATATGATCAGGCTCATTCAAAATGATTTGAAATCTAAGATCATAAATTTCTTGTGGCAGGCATCCTAAATTAAAAAATCCTAAATTGCATGTGCTTTTTCCAAATCATACTACACAAATAAAATTTGGCGATTAGATTTCATACCTGCAGTTTCTGAATCTGAAAATGGTCTCATCTTCATGATCAGCAGAAAAATGAAGTTGGATGTCTCGTTTCCCTGTGTCAGTGTTCCAAAGATAAGATGTGCCATCTTTACAAACCGTTACAAACTGACAAGAATATATAAAACGTGGTGAAATCAAACTAAGCTGTTCAACATTTGAAAATGATACAAGTGAAATCTTTTATCCCGAAAGACAATAAGAAACCAAGTAAATTATTTCAAAACATCAGTTAACTTAATTCAAAATAATCAAAGCACCATTAAAAACATGAAAATTGTATATAAATGAAAATAATCTTGGGCAAACAGGATTTTCTAAGAACAGAATTTTGTAACAAAAATATCTGCCTTGTTCCAACTTCAATCTTTCTCCTCTGAAATAAAAAACTGTTATAGTTTCTAAAATCTAGTGTTCCAAACTTCAAAATCAAAACTTGCCTTTGCCATACATACACCTGGTGTCCCTAAAAAGGCTACATGTTTGAATGAGTCTAACAATGCAAATATTACCTAAAATGCTACGAAATGTTTCTGCTGTTACTCAACCATTGTTAACTTAATTAAAAATACATAGCTTGACATTTTTGGTGCCTTGTAACTTGAGATATTAATTTTCGAAGTTGAAATTGTGTGTCACCCTCAAACCAGAGCT
>JAYJMH010066090.1:0-34288 GCA_036873815.1 Phacellophora camtschatica | reverse complement strand
TCTAATAAAATTCTGCAGAAAAAATATTTATTTTTACTTCCGGGGTCTGGGGTCTTGGGGTCTGGGGTCTTGGGGTCTGGGGTCTTGTGGTCTTGGGGTCCAGCGAATAGAACATGCCAAGTAAAACTCTAATATCACGCTTCACGCAAGAATCTGGATTCACGAAATCACGCAAGAAAAATGGTTGTTTCACGACTTCACGCCCGAAAATGTGGTCAATAACGCATCACGCAAAAATATGGGAGGGCCCCTAATGGACATATGGACAAATATTTCGAAAACCTTTACTTTACTTCTACTGAACTGGTAATCAACGCAAGTACATGGAAGTGATGAGTTTTTTTTTTTAGGTGTCCTTACACCTTCTTGTTCCGTTTTTACATTTACTGAGGGAACGTGCTCCCACACGGACATTAGGACCCTGGACCATTGAGACCCTTAAATACTAAATATCATAAAGGACCCTTCATCCTGGAGGATTATTACCACGCTGGACTATCAAACTAGGAAGGGAATTGCAATCCCATTGTCGTGCTGACAGTCCAGCATGCTGGTTCTGGCTGAGTTGATTTTCTATGACAAGGAAGGGGAATCAGTAAAACCAGGAATCTGTAAAACTAGGAATGTTGATCATTCAAATCGGACTCTCCTCCAGAATAAAATCCCTCCACCAACAGAGCAATCTCTTTAAAATTTCAAAAAAGTAAAATTTAAGGAAGAAACTTTATGAGATAAAACACCATCTGGGTTCAGATCGCACCCAATGAGCATAGAGGAAAAATGTTTTTTATGCGCGCGCAAGCTCATTGAACAGGTTTTGAAATCGAGGTTAATGAGTTGCATATTTGAAAAATGCCGCGAAGTGATAAAAATGAAAATGCTCCCTATTATTATTACCAGTGTCAGTGAGGTTTGCTCCTTTGTTTATTGTTCGAAGGCTACAAACAATAAATAAAACCAATATGGCGGAAGTTGCAACGAACAAAATATAAACAAATGATTATTTTCTTCCTACCAACGCATCCAATTTTTTCCGACATAACTGATACCTACCTAATTCGAGCAGAATAATAAATTTTCTATAAATTTGAAAAGTTTTTGAAAAGCGTCCCGATTTTGAGCAAAAGACATAGAAATTTGACAATTTGACAATGGTGAATGTAATCCTTGACAGCACAGGTGTGCAGTCAGCCACGTTTGCAAGACAGAAAAGCGATTTCAAAGGGTGCAATAGGCGTTTGAAATGCATTGACCTTCTTCCTGGCAAAATTCTAAATTTATGAAATCAACAGAGATGCGCAGGCGCAAAGTGCTCTTTGGTCAGCAGGAGAAACATTTTCCCTCTATGCTCACCCAATGTGCATTCGGATCCCAACCCATGTGCATTCAAAAAACTTTCTTCACCCACAGAAAGCTCAAACCATGAACAATAGCCAACATAAAGATCAAGGGAAGAAAATCTAGAGTCCGGTCCGGTTTATATCATATGCCTTCCGTGTGTTACACCATTAGATATTTCATTAGTCATTTTTAGCAAGGATGTTTGCAGTACACAGTATTTTTGGGTTGATAGTGCTTGTAGTAAAAGCTTTCTTCGTACATTGCCAAGAGATTAATTTGATTATGTACGAAGCAATGAGTAGACAGGGATAGCTAGCTCCATCAGTCATAACAGTCGATCAGTCCTAACAGTCAGTCAGTCAACAAGAGTCAGTCAACAAGAGCATGGGATTTCTTCCTACATTGCCTAGAGGCTTCTTAGATTATGTACTAAGAATTGAGTAACTCTATCATTCAGCCAGTCAGTCAGTACAAGTCAGTAAAGAACCTGAAATGGTGTAACAATACTTCAGAAAGACCTGACCCATTATTTTGACAGTGCTTTGTTGCAGCATGTGTGTTCAAGCAATCGCTTGAAAATATCACAATGCACATTGGAGATAAACAGGTCAACCGTGCGCCGATTATGCATATCTGGGCACAAAGTTTGTCCCTATAGTGGGTCTTGAAAAATGCAAGATCTGACCTGCAGAATATCCCATCTCAAGCTAGGTTTTCCTTTCTTATGCACGTGAACACACAATATGGAGCTAAACCATTTATTTTGCCGTCGGTCTTAGATATACCAGGTGTCCCAAAAAAGGTAACAACTTTGATCATCAAGGCCAGCAGTGCAAATTTCACTCAAATTGATTCGAAACAATTTTAAAAATATTTCTTGATGGTCAATTTAAAAATTGATACCTAGTTTGTTCATATTTGTGCATTGAGACTGAATATGTTTGTTCACATATGGGTATTGGGAGTGATACCCCGTCAGCACTTTTTAGGGCTGGTGACACTGGTGAGGATTGGAGTTAGCAGGCAGTATTACATCATGGTCTGAGATAACTATCAACAGGATCTATATCGAGTGTTTGAGATAACCATCAACAGCTATCTTATCTCTGGGCTCATCAATATAAAGAAGCAATTTGTTTGATTAGCAAGCTTGTATTTAGCCTGAGCCATTAGTTAGCTTCGGTTAATTATTTGACGACCTTTTAAGCAGTTTATCAAACATATTTTATCATCTATGTATTAAACTATCGCGAGAGAAACATCTAGGTATTAAACTATTGAATTTGAGTATACATTCGTTACATTTCAAATAATAGGTTGCAATGTTTGATTTAACCATGTGCTTATAGAAAGATCCTCCCTACAAGCAGAAATGAGGGAGAGGTGTTTTGGCCATGGCAGAAAAAACTGGGTGTGGTCAAAGGGCCCTTCAAATTTTGTGCTCCCTCACTATTCCAATGCTTCCTGTTATCTTCAAAGAATAGTATCTTGCTACATTTCAACTTTGCACAGATTTGCAAAAAATTCAAGTTTACTGTGTTAAATACAAATAAATATCACTGTTAAAAAAATTTGTTTGCCCATTCTTCCCAATAGCATTGTTTAAATTGACCAATAAGAAGTTGCTAGACGGCTGGAGCACTTTTGTAGTCTAACGACATGTACAACAACAACATTATTTTAAACAAAATATTTGAAACAAAGTGAAACAAAGATGTTCAGAGATATCCTTGGGTTTTTCCGACCAATAGCGAAGGAAACAAAAGGGGACAACACCGATGGTGGTGTAAGTATATCTGACCAGATATAACTGTAGGGTGCTGTATATAAAAAAAGAAGAGCAAATACATATACATTTTAGAACACATTTGAAGCACATTTCGAAGAAAGAAACACCCATTTTCGATTCATCAAAAAGTTTCGATCTCACAGACTCTTGAAAACATTGATGTCATAGGCTATTGCATTGAGGTCAAACATTAACTTCATGAAAGAAAATGAAAAGCCTTTATTCAAACTGGCGCATATGAAAACTGAAAACATGATCGCCGAGAATCCCTTTTGGTTCCAAAAAATGCATAAAACAAATTGTCAAAAATTTGTTTAACTAGGACAGGAGTTTAGTCCCTCTGATGTACTAGATATAAATTTTATTGATTGTAATTGGCTTGGCATAGTACATAATTCATGTTGGCCCATCAGAAGATAATATCTCTGTTTTTTTTGGTGCACACGGGTATATTATACATACTAAACTTCTGCTACCTATATAAATAATAAATCATTCTGTTATGTTGTGAAATGATTTTAATATATAATTTATCCAGTCTGAGAAGCATGTCCATTCCCAACGGGATCTTGTTCATGCAAAAGGCTTTTACACATATGCGCTTGTGCAATGCTGAGAAAATTTTGAGTCAGGTGTGCACTGTTTATCAGATTACCTAGACCTAGGCTTAAGGCTAGCTACTACTGCTCATTACTATTGTGTGCACATACACCATTCAGGGACTACGGAGCATTTTTAAAGATCTCAGATCATTGATCTACCAAAATTTTGAAGTCTATTTTCATTGGACACAGTCAGTGGCAACTTCAACTGATGACAACTAGTGAATTTGTAAATTGTGGCCATTTAAAATTGCAAGATTGTTGAAAAGCTGAGTATTCTTACAGGGAAAAAGAGTGTTCACCAGATGCACTGGCTGGATTGATATGGAGTAACTTACAAACTTATATAGTGTAACTTACTTTATTGATATGAAGTAACTTACAAACTAATATATCTTCCCTGCATCACTTTTTGGGTTTGCTGTACAATGAACCTATAATTTTTGCTTTTGGTTACACATGCCATATACTCCCCAGGCTGGATATCAAAAATTATACTTCACTCAAGCACTTCTTCTTCCCAGCTACAACTGGGCGTGCAATAACAATTCTAGGCCGAAATGAAAGTTATTTGCAAATGTTATATTTGCTGTTAATGGCACCAGCTGCCTGTGCTCACTGTAAAGTAACAACGCTATTGATCTTTTTTCGAAAAGGAGAACTTTTTCAAATGTCTCCATTTTTGGTGTTCACACTGGAAATGATCCGTTTTTAAAACAACCCGTTTTCGTTTGGCTTCATTTTCATCAACGTTTTCAAAATTCTCCATTGTCATAGCAGATTAGTTTAAGGTAATGCCAAAATTGAGAAAAATAGGTCCGTTTTTGCCAGTATGAACTACGTGGGAGACAGCTTTGTTGCATTTAAGTTGAATACAGGAGTCTCAGGGTCAAACAAATTAACAATGTGGTTAAAAATCGATCTTCATATCATATTACACTTTTAATAATCATCGAACACGCTCTCCCATGTCAAGGTTGATGTCTCGTTCTTCTTCAATTGTTATTTCTTCATCCAATCTGTTTCTTTTCTTGTTCTTTTTCTGTGCGTTGTTGTCCATTTTATTCAATCTGTTTTATTTTTTATAAGAATTGCTGATATGGCCTTTGGTTTTTCAAAGAATATTTTCATTTCAAAAGTCGAAATTTTAACAGGGAATTAGTGCTCTGAATAGAGCTTTGCACGTGCGATCAAAAGCACACCTTGAAAACTTTAGGTGTGCGCCAAGGCGTGTGCGTGCGATCACACACCTCAAACGTACAGGCCTGCTTACTGTTAATTTATATAATTTTTTACAGATACTTGAAGTTGTATGGTCGCAATTTTTCCAAAGAAGACCATCTTCTTTTTATCCATCTTCAATATCAACTGATAAGCATTCCAAACTTGGAGCCTCATTTTGTGAGGGGGTTTGCCCATTGTCTTGTTCAGTTGCTCAAGTATGTAACATATTTCATGAATTATATATATGATTTTTTCAAATTTCTACCACATGTACAACATTTATTGTTATGCATGGTTCTTGTTTATTTCTTTTGAAACTGATTCAATTGTTGACAATGATTTTTATATTTTGTTACATTTTTACCAAAATACTTATAGATATAAACAAGAAATAGTGTATCTGTTCCATTTGAGATGTGGTACATTAGGAGTCAGAACAAATAATTTTCCATTTTATAAAAATTTGTTCCCACTATTCAGTTACAAGGAATCTGCAAACATTTTTTATTTTTGGAAGCCAAAAATTGATATTAACTGAAATATTTTCTGTAGGCAGTTTATGTTTAGAGCTTAAAATTACTGTTTATTGTCAGTAAATATTGTTTATAATAGATATATTCTTCTCATACTAACAAGCTTTACCTTTACCTTTAGGAAAAGAGAACTTCTTTCCAGAGAAGATTTGGTTCTATCATGGAAGCCATTGTACATGCTTCTTCATTCTGTTAAATATTCGAAAGCTCAAGCTTTAGGACTGCATCGCTTTACCCCGTCAGTTATTCTAATTTTTTTAATTTTGGTTTCCACATTATTTTGCGTATTTGCTCTCTTTACACATTTTGGTTTATTTCTTTATAAATACTGTATTTGGTTAAATTTTTTTGGGACATACTGTGATATGTATAATAAAATCTCGGGCACTGGCATTGAAGTAAAGGAATTGGGTGTAGCATGCAAAACTATAGTGTGTGGAAAGAATTTGTGAGAGGAATATTGGCAGCAGCCAAAGCACGAGGATGATGATACATATATAAATTCATGTGTAATTTTTTTGTTTCTTTGTTCCTTTGTTTTACTTTCATTCTTTGCCATTCACAGAAAATTTGCAGTGACAATCCAGAATCTTATAAGATCAGTTAGACCGTAAGTATTTAATTAATACTTTTGTCATTTCAAAATGGCCTGTTTTACATACTACTTATTTGACATACTAAATTAATTGATATGCTTTGAGAAAACAATTTCATTTTTTGCAGGTATTTTTCATCTGATTCCACAGTTGAGATGCTTGAAGAATGGAGACCCCTTCTTTGTCCTTTTGACACAATAATGGGTCAAGGAATTTACTATTTGGCCCATTTTCTTCCTACTTGTCTTATGAAAGAGGAGCATGGCAAGGGATTTGAGTAAGCTTGCTTTTATTGTATTTTTTCATTTAGTTTCATAGTTGTAGAGTTTTGAAAGTTTTTGTTTGTGCCACTTTGGTATTTCAGTTTTTGTTAAACTGGAAATCTATTTTTAGTGATTTTCACAGGTAGGTTTAAAATCTGTGGTGTTCGCTTCCAAATAACATTCTAAAATATGTATTGATTAATTTTACAAAAACTTTTTTAATTTAAAATTATTTCTAATATACATGGAATCCTTTTATCTCAACTTTTGTACTTTTGAAAAGAATATTCTTTGGCTAGAACTGGGGTATTATAGATTACAGGACACACATTGATAACAGCAGTTTTTTAACTCGTTGAAGTGTACATCCTGTATAAATATTCGTTTTATTATTATTATTATTATTATTATAGATATAAAATATAGAACTGGGATAGAAACCCATTTAGCATAATTGTCAACTCGAACAGCCATTGCAGGTATTTTTCATCTGATTCCAGATTATATTAATCCACTGAAAGGGTTTCCGAAAATCTGAGCTTTGCTAGCCCAATAATTATTGTCAACCGTGAATTTTCCAAATCATCTCGGATATCGCATGATCGATTATACAATTGTTGATGAGCATCGGACCGTAAAAATAGTAGGTTATCAAAAATTTGATTCCTCAACTTGTTTGTGCTTGTTTCTCGACTTGTTTGTCGGATACAAATCATATAAATGTATTTTTAGACTGTACTTCGACTGCACTTCGTGCAACCGAAGTTTTGTTATGATTTTCGGAGTTTAAAATTTAAAATTTTGCGTTGATGTCTCTTTAAGGAAACTCTTTGATTTACACTAATAACTATACTGGCCAAGGCTCCACCAGCGAAAGTTTCTTTTTTGTTTATAAAAATTTATTTTTTTACGATGCATTCTTTTTTTCGAAAATGCATTATCAAAAGTTGTTATATATTGTACGTGATAAAAAGTCTTCTCTGAACCAATCATCTAACATCTTGTCCACTCCATTAAAACCATTAATCATTACGTAATTTTCACTAAAAGATTCAAAAGTTTCTTAGCCATTTTTCATTCACAAGGAAAGGTTTCTAAAATTTCCGTGGGTTTTACCATTGAGCTTCTTATAAAAGTTTCTTACAGACGTTTATTGTTTGGCTTGATTATCCTATTTTTGTTGGTTTGGTTGACTACCCGTAATTATATTCGAGATTTTCAACACATTTCATTCTTATTAAAATATTCATACCCTTGTATTCTCTTCCAATTAGGCAAAGAGTCTTTTACTCTCAATTTTTGTATTTTTCATGGCAGTCAATCTTCAAGCCTCCCCCCCCCTCCCTCTTCATCAACATTTTTTTCCATAATATATATAAATTAACAGCTACATCTTCCTCATTAATTCTCTTTTCGAAGTTGAAATTTTGCGTCATCCTCAAACTAGAGCTTTTGCAAAGTATTTGATTTGTTTTTCCGAGAAATTCTGATGCTGTATTGTAATGGAATCTATAATTTTGATAAAATAAGATGTCGGCAGTGGGAAGTTGGAAAGAACTGAATGAGGCAGGAAACGTGTGGTGTTGATGTTGTCAAAGACAACATAACATAATAGATAGATATACTCAAACACGCTGATTTTAATAACGGTCAGTCTCACGTCAGGGAAATTTTACTTTTTATAACCGTAACGATTTGCAAGCTGAATCCAAAACAGGGCATTTTATGATGAGAAGAGAAGTAAAGGTTGAAATGGCTTATATATAATAAGGATATTTAAAATTTCGGTTTTGCGGACTCTGGATTTCGTGCGGTAGAGATTTTCTCTTAAATTTTGCCATAATATTGCTCTAAACAAATATTGCTCAAGAAAAAGTTGCTCGGATTTCGGTTATAATTACTATATAATGAATTCCTGTGCAGAACCTGTTTATTCAAGAATTTATACTTGCGATATTCAATTTTCCCCCAATTCTGTTGCGGTTTTCCTGTTCTTGTACCCTCCAAAGTCCTCCTTCAATGACAGTGATGGAGTGCTAATTCAAGCAAAAAATTGAGGCGTATTTGAAAAGTAATGATATACGAAAAGTGATTTATTTGAATTTTCAAAAAACAATTTTCCGACATTGAAATGACTTGAAATGTAAATTACAGCAGGAGAACAAGGTAGGGGAAATTTTTTCTGCCGACTATTATGAGGACATGGGAATTCTTGTTAACAGTCATTCAGACCATAACATTTTTGACAGTTTAAATTCAGATTATTATGATTAAAGTTTTCAAGCTGATTGCGCTATCTTGCTTTTTCCATAGGTTTTTGATGATTTAAACGTTGCAAGAAAAGTTGGTGCGTTGTATGTTGAATGTACATTATGCAAGTGGAATGGCTGTGTCTCTGATTTTGAGGCAAGTTTCTTCTTTTTTCATTAAAAAAACGTATCAATGAATTTTATCAACGTTTTAGTTTTAGTTTCATTTTTTTCCACGAATTAACTGATATGAAGTACACCCATTTTTCTACAAGATAGCATTATAGAAAACTAACACTAAGATCGCAACAAGTTAAGAAACTTTCCGTCAGAGTATGTCAGATCTTCAATTTGCTATAGTTATTTTCTGCAATAATTGTTGTTATTTCTGTTTTAAAAGGGCACTAAAAACATATTGTACCCACACTAATGTAGCAAAAGTTTTTTTAATTGGTTTTACATCTAGCTTTTTTTATTAATGTGTTTGAGATACCATCATCACCATCGTCATCGTCCTTCGAATGTATTAGTGATCTAAGGTGGTCGGGACAATCATGACCATATTTCTCGACACACTTTGGTTATGAGTCGCTGTGCTCAAATACATGATATCAGTATTCAGTTGTGGTAATTGTAAAGCTTTGCCTAGCAAAACTGATTATTGGCACAGCAAAAATCCAAATAGCACAAGCAGATGTAATGAAAGATGTAGCCCAACAATTGTATGGAAAATAGCACATGCCACGTGGTAAACCTGATAATATGACCAGAAAGAAAAACACAATAATACTAAATATAGAACTATGAAGAAAGAGAAATAATGTACAACGAAAACAAGATTATGAAATTTCAATGAAATAGTTTTTCGCTTGTGGCTGACTGAGTTTCTTCATATTCTAATTGGACCGAAAAATTCTTAAAATTTATCTCACGTTATTTGTTATTATTCATTCGTTGGAATTATATTTTTCATATATTTCTGAGCCTTGTTTTTCATGTATATTTTGGATCGAAATCCGTGCGAGCCATGCCTATACGACACTTTAGGAACGGAGGCACATACATATTGTTATCAATCATGAAGCTGAAATCGTCAAAACCTACATTTCAAAGAAGTTATGAACTCCATGACGACATCTCAATGATCAATTTCATTCAATCGCGAAGTTCTTTGTGGAGTCACGTGGGTTGAACACGTTTATGTTACGTGCGTTGCGGCTACTTTGCCCTCAAAACCATGGCCGTTCTTCACTGGATCTGGATCTTGCAAACAGTTCGCCGTAGCTTGAGGTTCTAAATTCTTAGGGGTTTCTTTAAAAGCTTCATAATAATCTTAATGTTTACATTTTGAGATAGACAACAGTACCAAAATTGTATGAAATCGTAATATTGTCTAGACTTTACTCAAGTACAGTTCTTTTTCCAAATAATACAATGCAATTGTTTCGTCATTTTATCCCAGCACTGAATTTTTTTGCCACTCATCTGAGAGTTTAATCTATCTATCAAATTATGTACATTATCTACGATAGGTATTTCGTACAGAGTGTTTGTGGTTAGCTGAAATAAATTTTAATTCGTAAAGCTAGCAGAGTAGCCTCCTAGATACACCATGTGCAACATTTACTTTTACTCTGGTAAAGATCAGATATTCGGTGGAGTATAGGGAAACTTGGTGTGTACCAAATTTACTGGGTGAGAAAGGAGGCAACTTTGCTAGCTGGGTATATAACATAAACCATAAAAAAGAGAAAAGATTTCAAAAAGTTTAAACGATTTGTTCTCTGTTCAGCTCTCTTTTCAGAGATTCAATAGTTGTTTCGTTTCTGACACGAGGAGCAAGTCCATTCCAGATTCTTATTTCGCTAGGGACAAATGAATTCATAAATATATTTGTTCTGCAAAATGGAACTTCAAAGCATGCATTACTGCGACGGCCATGTGAAGTTATTGGTTTGAACAGAGTTTTTGGGATGTCAATAAGATTGTTATTAATTTTGAACACCAGTTTTGGTTCAGTTGATAATCGGCTAATATCAAGGGATTGGGAGTGTCCTCGATTTTGTCAGATTAAGTCCTTACCAACTGAGCAAAAAATTTGTCCATTATCTCAGAAATGTGTGCTTTGTTTTTAAATTTCCTTCCCATCGAGTGTTCAGAAGGTCCTATTTGTTTAATTAGACCTTATGGTTTTCCAAGACTCTTTCAACTTTCATAATACCCTTAAATCTTTGAATTCTTTATGTTAAGTAGTGTCTTTTAAGTTTCGTGTTTCATTGATTTACCTGGTTTTACACATGACTGTAGGAATCCATAAGGACGAGAGTTAATTTTCTTTTGATAGCTACTATTTTTTAGCTTATCCCTACTTCGAATGAGCTTTTGCTTTTGGCATTGCACTCGTAAAACATTCTTGCAGATAAATTCATTGCATAATATTACTTTCCATCCAATCCCCATCCAATTTGCTAAAATTGTGATCAATTATAATAATAATAATAATTTTTGTAAAGCGCAAATTCTTTATTTTCTTTAGCGCTGTACAATACCTAAGTTAAGGAAATGTCCATATTTACATGTACAAGGTTCCAGGATAAATTACATTTCAAAAGCAGTAGAAAAAACTATGTTTTCAATCTAGATTTAAAAGTATCAATGCTCTGCGAATCATGAATGTTATAAGGTAGGCGATTCCATTTATCAATGATAGATCATGTTGTGCTAGAAATTACGGAAAAGGAGATTGGTGGAGCATGCTGACGGCCACAGTAACAGGGGCGGATCCAGAAGAATGTGGCGACCGGTTTTATATTGAAAAGTAGGGGGCCTGGTTTTTTAGTCTAAAAGTAGGGGGCATATTTCTAAAACAAAATTTAGCGACCACGCCCTTTACTTTGATTTTTCTGTCCGGTTTTCCAAACCGCTGAAACCGATCTGGATCCGCCCCTGAGTAAGGTGAGTCCAATTATTTTTACGATTTTCTGAAATATTTTCACACCCCCTCCCCCTCCAATTCTTTAAATTGACTGGTCCCAGTTGCTGTTGTTCCTTTCGCGTTTAACATCCAAATGAGGCAAAAGTTTCATAGAGAGGCAGATGTTTTGACGTTTTCAGGAAAAAAAGTAAAAAGTAATTCCACGATCCAAAAAAGAAACATCAAACTTGAAAACACACGCTGCAACTTTTGCTTCGAAGAAAATACTTGTAAGATTTACATCCGTTGCCGTATAGATATAGTTGGGTCAGGTGGTGAATGGAAACATTTTAACGAGTTGCCTTCTTGATGAGCAGCATGGTGTTTTGGTGGTTATATGAATTGATGTAATGTGGATTTTTATGGTATAATTTAAACAAAAACATAACAGTTGATTTCCGTTTGTTTGTATGTGGTGATGCCACTATCTTTGTTTTAGCTGACTAAAGCAAGAAGGCTCATCTAAAAGAAAATACTATTCACCTTATTAATCAAAGTACTTAAACGCTTGATCTCTTCATTTGTTGCTTGCAAACGAAAGTCTTTTTAAAATGAACACAATTACGATTGGTGCTCCTCCAAACCTTCAATTCTCTCAAGCCTACCATCCAAGAACTCATTCGCGATCTGCATCATGGTCTCACACAGGAGGCACAAATACAGCCATACCTCTTCTTTCGCCCATCAGAGTTATCCAAGAATTTGTACCTGGCTTTTCCAACACACAACAAAGACAGAATGAAGGTGACAACAATATTAACAGTGTGACTTCACGCAGTGGTCCAAGGCACAGAAATGAAAGCACTGGACAGTTCTCTCGACAGGCATCAGGAATTGATCTTGAAGCTGGTGAAAATACCCCTAACTCTCAATCAAGGGCAACATCCAGTAATGGTCGACAAACCGGTGACAGGGTTGAATTTTATGGAGCTATTGCATGGGCTGAAAATACTCTTCCATTTGTCATATTGTTGCTTAGTAGAATCATGTGGGATCACAGACTTGGTTAGTTAAAGTATACATTCCTACTATAAATAACATGCCAGGCAATGATTGGAAAATTGGCCTTGTGATGGGAGAAATCCCCCTGTGCATCTTTTGTTTCAGCCAAAGTTTTAGCTGCACAATTCCCATAAAATAACAAAGGAAAACAAAGGCCTATTGTTTAATGATGCAAATGTAGCCTGGATGCAAATAATTCTTATGACAAAAATCCTCTGCACAGTTTACAAATATTTCAATTGGCAATAGGGTGCCTTCTCCCGGTACCTCTGGCATGTGCTGTGTTCACTGCTAATTGCACAGATAATTCACCATTACAAGAAGGCTCATTGCAAACTTGCATGTATTCAAACTTTGGAAATTTAGTTTTAATTCATGAAAAACTTTCTGCATTCCATGTGCATTTTATCAGATAATCTTTTAGTTGTATGACGTTCCAGCTTCCCACTAACAAAATTGTTCAGGGATACCTAAGCGCACATTTTTAGAAGTTGTAAAAAAATGTGACTGTCAAAAGGTGTACGACTTTGCAGAAAAATGATGTTGCAAATAACCATGGAAATCTCAGAATGTGCTAAGTAATTGTCTGAAATTTGGCTACCCTAACCTGCTTTCCATCAGATAAAAACTTCCATCGCAGTTTCTCTAGGCAGAACTTCAGTTTATCATACCTGGCTATTTTTAACCTTGTGGTAATATTGTATTCCAGGAATCCTTGTTTTTATTGGAATGTTTGGTGCTTTCTTCCATGCAAACAATACAATCAGGAGGCAAGTTTCTCTGAAGGTATGCCATCAAATAGCTACAATTCTTGGACCTTTTTCTCAAACTTTAAATAATTTGTACCACAATTTTTTTTATGGTGTAGTGTAGACCAACCAGTACCTTTTTTCGTCTATTTACTGGCATTTTTACAATTATATATTATATTAAATTTGTATGGATTTTTTTTAAACTTGTGGACCAGCAAATATTAACTGCATTTTTTGCAAAAATCCATAGAATAGTTTGATGTATACTGTAACTCTTGTTCAACCTGATAAATTCTTGTTTGCTTTTTCCTTTTCAATGGTCAAAATAATTTGTTACTGTATGACATTTAGAATTTCTGGCAAATTTTTTCAAAATTGTTCTATTTTTGTTTGGATAGGAACGGAGGCTGAACCGGATATCACTGTGGACATTTAGCTTCTTGACTGGAAACATTTTCTTTGTTTACTATGTATTCCACAGACAACGACTTGAAATGTGGTAGGTAAAATCTATTTTGGCCATTACATCACAAGTCCACCACTTCCTGTAATCAATGACATGTTAATTGTTTTTGCCGAGATTTTGGTATTAGAATATCTATGAAATGAAACTTAAGTGTCAACTATCTCAGCAAAAGTATTTGTAATGCTTCTATGCAATCCAAATAATGCAATAATTATTAGTTAGAATGTTTTCTGAATGGTTTTGTGATAACTCAATGGTGACAAATGTCATCTAGTATTTGCTAGCAAAAGCGATGAAAAAGCTATCGATATTGGAGGTGATGCTGATGCCATTATTAGTGAGGGATGCAAGAAATTATTAAGAGTTACATATGATGAGAAACAAAAGTTATGAAAACAATAATGATGTGTAGAAAAGCTAGCTAAAACTGCGCAATTCTTTCATCAAATCTCAGTTTAGTTACTGTACACTTATATGGATGTAACAGAGGAAACTTTTGTAACAATTTTAGTAAAATTGACACACCAATTAAAAGGAATTATCCGTTGAAAACAATAAGAAACCAGCTGAACTGGAAAATGTAAACAAGTGAAGCCATGCAGGTTTGCAGAGGAGATGTTTGTATTTTCAAATTGAGAGAGTTTTGCTTTGATTTTGACGACTTTAGTTGCTTTGAAAATGGTGTGTCAATTTCAGCACTGTTACAAAAGTTGCCTTTGTTTTTGGATGTTCCGTGTTAATTTAAAATTGTAAATCTGGGGTTTTAAGTTTTGTTCATATCTGTACTGTAACTTTCAGCTTTTCACTGTAAACAGTGAAGGTTAATAAAATTAATAAATAATCATTCTTAGCTTCTTCTGCTGCAGTCTTTTTACACGTATTGCCATTACTTGATAAATTGTTATCGAAATTTCAACTGTGAGCTTCTCAAAAATGAACAACCAATTTCCAAAAGTTCATTAGAGACTTCAACCTATGGTTTTGAGAAGACCATGCACATTGATCATTATTAGGCGCAACTTGTTTATTGAGCAGATTTTTCCAAACAGTTATCAAATTAAATTTTTGTTTATAAACTTTTTAACAATCAGAAACACAGAAAGTTAAGATTTTTCACATTAAGCTTTACAACCATGTAGCCTTTTTGGGGGAAACTCTGTAATTACTAAACAAATTCGAAATGACTGTGTTCTGAATTTGAACGATAAATTGATTATAATGTTGATTGTACTCACTCACGAAACTGCTCAAATTTAGATAGGGCTATTTTGATTATTTAATTTTCTATTTTAAATCAAGCTTACTATTTCACAAACCAAACTTCTTGAGGATGGATGTCTGGACAGTTTTCTGGTGTGTTGGAATTACAGGTTAGATCTTTAGCTCTAAATTTATGATTTAAAGTATTTGGATTGTGCATAGATTCAAATTAAATTTCAGTATTTTGTGCCTTAAAGCATGATGTCCAAAGTTAAAGTATTAGTTAAAGTTAAAGTTAAAGTATTTGTCTGTTAAAGTTAAAGTTAAAGTTAAAGTTAAAGTTAAAGTTAAAGTTAAAGTTAAAGTTAAAGTTAAAGTTAAAGTTAAAGTATTTGTCTGTTTTTGTGTTTTATGTGGACTTGGCCAGTCTTGACTCGACAATACAACCAAGATTTAGCCAAGTCCAGTTATATCTTATCTTAATAGGTAAATTAACTGCAAAACATTTCGCATGCGAAAATTTCAGATAAAGTATATATGGACGTACTTTTCCGGAATTTCAGACTTTTAGAGAAAAATGTCCTCAGAAATTTTCGAATAATACCAAAAACTATGTACACAACATTTTTTTATAAGCAACTGCTTTAGGTTTAGGGTACTGCTTTATGAGCAATTGTACTGAAGTTCCCCTATAAATTAAGCAACCCCATTTTTGAGATAAGACAGAAGTAAGCAAATTACAAGAGACAAGTAAACAATTTTTGAACTGTTTAAGCCCAGTACCAGGCTCAATTGCATTATTTTCCATTATCTAGAACTATTTTCAATTGCTATTTAAGCACAGCACTAAACAACCATTTTTAAAGCAACTTCAATTTGACTGAAAATTAAGTAACTTCATTACTATCCAAAATTCAAAGTTTCTTGTAAAATGATAATCGTGAATTTTACAGTTTTCTTTGCTCACAAAAACGTATTTTACAAATTCACACGCATGTTTAAGATGCTTATAACAGTGCCTGATAAAATGAATTTAGGCGAACAAATATAATTTTGTTTCATTTAGTTGTTCTCTCAACGAATTCTTTTCCTTGGCATGTGTTTTGTGACAAAAAAAATGCATTTAAACAGGAAAAATGGTTTCACTTTAATGTATGTTACCTTTACAAAGTTCACATTTTCCCTTGCAGACTTTGTGATTGTGTTTGGAACTATGGCAGTCAAATCTGTCATAGTAGTTTTACCTCGAAAACTAATACCATTTAGAAAAAGAGTGAGTACTTTTTCGATTTTCAGATAAATGTTTAAGCTACACGTACACGGTAGAGTTACACGGTTAGAATATTAAGAAGTTTTTAAGACCATAATTGAGCATAACAATGAAATTTGAGATGCAAACATTATCAATAAACAAACATATTTAGATAAATTTAAATGTAAAATTAAACAACGTGAGCCGGAAACGAGAAATTTGAAACGTGGACAAAAAGTAAATTGCTGAGTTGAGCTTTCATGTACATGGTGCTCATGAAAAATGCGAATCTATTCTTAACCCTTTTACCCCGGAATAGGTCATATGGCTCATTGCTAAACAACGTAAAACGTTCTATTTTCAGGAGGTAGATGCGAACAGAACTATACACCAATTTAAGATAATTGAGTGTAAGTTTGCTTTTGAAATTATCTGTAAAAACACTATTCGATTTTGTTGACTCACTATCAGACATTATCCAGCTCCAAAATTTATCCAACCACCATAAAAACTAAATTTATATGAAGCGCACTCTAACTTTTCCTGCACGAATCAACGGAGAATGCCTGAATGGAGGAATCACGAGTAAAATGATCTACGTCACAAGACGCAAGAAAAATTCGCGCGACCTACCACTTTTCAAAAAATAATTAAAAATACTTTTTGATCACAATGTGATAAACTTACTAACATTCTTGTCAGAAAATAAAATAAAATTGAGGTCGAAAATTTGGTTGCATAATCACTTTAAGTTGTATATTGTTTTTAAATTACCAATCAAAGGCTGACCTTGTTGGAACATCAAAATTGCTACTATTGTAAAATACATTCTAAAATCATAAGCTGACAAGCGTCTTTAATTTGTTTGGTCTACCCAGGAAATTGGTTTAAGACTTCAAATCGTAAATACATAGCAGATAGATGAAGTCACCAAGTCTCTATGACCTACATGTATGACCTACAATCTTGGAAAAAACATATCCAGACTGTAACAATCCACAGTATATCAGCCCTTGCTTTCACTTGCCTCCCTCCCCGCCTATCAATGTTATTCTGGTAGTCAATTTGAGTTCTTACATGTTTTGCACCGACTAAGCCAAACTTTTCATGTTAATTACAATATTAATCAAGGGGAAAAGGGGGGATGAACACGATTTTAAGGAAGTCCAGTAATTTATGTCCAAGATTGTAACGGAAAGCCATGATTTCAGCTAAATTGCAAGGCTATAACCTTACCATTTTAGCTAAAATCTTGCAATTTCTAAATGCTCCCTTTTTTAGCTAAAGAGCAAAGGAATAACCTTTATTACGGAAAGCCTTATTTTCAGCTAAAATGCAAGGCTATAACATTACCCTTTGGGCCAAAAACCTGCAATATACGTGGGTTAAGGGTGGTAAATCGTTTGTCTCGTTCATATCAGAATCTTTTGTTTTACATTTGTTGCCCTTGTTAATTTTAATAAACCAGTACTAGAGCTGTTGAAAAGTCAAGAAGCTTTCATTACTCAGCCAGAATATCAAGAAGCTTTATAAATTTAAGTTCTCTTCGCTTTTTTATTCACACCACAGGAAGGGAAAAACTTACTGAATTTTGACCTGAAATGCTTATTATACTGGGTAGACTCATTCGCTGCATTGTAATGAAGGAAATAGCATCCAACCTCCTAATTCAATGATTCTTTCGTATTTAAAAATCCTCTTTTAAATAAAATCAAAAACATTTAACAAATTATGCTATTTCAAACAAAAAGAACTGGTCAACATTTTATCAGCACACAATACTGAATATACGCGTTCATTGAAAATTGTGATACATTCGGTCACCAACAAAATTTGCAATGCGGAATATTTCGAGTCCATGAAACAGTTCTCATAAAATTTCCTTGCAAATGCTGATTTAGCACAGATAAAAAATAATAACGTTTTCAAGTTCTGGAAAGAATTTCCTTTCCTTAAGAACCTCTTTTAGTGAATAGTAAAAAATAAGCAGACTTTCATTGGTTAGAACCTTCAAATAACTTTTCATTTATCCCTCTTTTTCGACACTTTTTCTGGAGCATGCTACTCAAAATCGGACAAACATTATCTCAAACAACAGCGAATTATATGTAACTATTTTCTTCTGGAGCACTCGGTAGTTACATGTAAATGCCACAGGACGCTTTCATGAGTTTAAAACATGAAAGTGTACGGGTATTGAAAGTGTATTATGTTAAAAATTATAGACATTTTCAGTACTCAGTTTTTGAAAAGTTAAGAAACTTACCGTACTGAAGCTCTTTCTAAGTTATTATTTTTTTCAAATGTGTCTATTTAAAATGCAAGTCACAGCACATGACCGATTTTAGTGGAAGACCTTGAGGTGAGCCGTGTTATGCAAGAACCATAACTGATGAAAAACAGTATTGATCATGATGGACGAAAGAACATTAGCTGAGTTTTGAGACACGCGCTGTTGAAATTAATCACGTTTTATCTCTTAAAAAATGTGCTTATAGTCAGTTTCAGTTATCCTTTTCTCGGATTAAAGAAAAAACAGACTTGGAGCATGTCTAGGTAGTTAACGACCGCAGGCAATTTTGTATTTAGTAGAAAATTTGAATCTAAACATGGCGGGAACAGTTAAACATGCATTTTTGTTCTCCCACGTGCACTCGCGATGGTTTTAATCGCTGGAAACAACAACGAATGTCAAACATGCTTGATTTGAAACAATTGTGTTGGTAACGAAAATATGGACTACCTCCTCCATGCAGCCAACAAACTTTCCGACCTACCTACCTACCGACAAAAATTGCTAAGGCTGGGCGACAAAAACGGTATGTTTGCGGCGAGCAAGCACTCAAAATTGTTGCTGCCAGCGACATTTTTTCGGATCAAGCATGTGTTATATTTGTTTTTGTCGCTGGCAACCAAAAGCAAGAAATCTGACAAAAAGTCGCAGCCTGGCTTATGTGTGTTTTTTTTCCATTGCAGGGTAAGATATTTCTGGTGATGGAGCATTTGTCCCAATTTTATCGCACCCTTGCACCCTTCCCTCAGTGGTTCTTCTTCTTCACTGATTACAATATAGGTGGTGAATATTTCGCAATAGCTGCATCCATAGTTTATATCCTATTAAAGGTGAGTGAATGCTCTTGAATGAATAAAGGTGAATAAATCCTTGCTTATATAATAATAAAACAGTTGTACGCGATATCTGTCATTTCACCCCAGAAGATGATGCAACAACTTATGTGTCGAAAGAAGTAACGAGCAAACAAAACGTCTCAAAGAATCTTGCAGCAATCTTTTTTTCCCTCTCTGTATTTATAGTTAGTACATACACTACTTTCGTCGCTAATTAAGACTAACTTTTACACAATACAATATAGTTTACATACAGCAAAAATTTCAGCATATAACAAAAATGTAAACTATTATTAAAATAAACGAGTAGTCATACGCTGAGCTGATGTGACCAACGTTTTGAATGTATTGTCTGCATAGTCTGCAGGAGCAAGTAAATGATGCAAATTTCTATTGTAAGTTTTATAGTTTTATAAATTTCTATTGTAAGTTTCTGTATTAGGCTACACATTTGTGAAGCTTCTGCAGAGGAGTTAGATTTTGAAATTTCTGATATTTTATCATTTTAAGAAAGATTCTTCAACGTATTGTTTTATACCTTGCTTGGCAAAATATGCACACAATTGCTCAATGGTTATGTGTTCGACGATTACCAACAATAAGGGTGTTTTCAATAATCTGAATGTGGTGTTTCCAATGATCTTCTGAAATCTGGTTGTCAGTCTTGAGGAGCACTCAAATTAACACTTTGATAACGTAAGGAGTACAGTTTCATATTAAAATTACAGCTGGAAAGTCAATTGAATCAAGAAACTTGAGAAAACCTTGAAAAAATTTACTTTATGACTTCTAGATTTGTCACATTTTTATTATTACTAAACATACTTTCCACTGCCGTGGTTGATATAAAACGTAATATTACCCATGCCTCAAATGGCAATCATATATAAAGTTAGCATAAACTTATACGAAGTTAATTCAGAAATTCTTTTTGTGAGTTTGAGTTTTTTGTTTTCTGTCAAACCCTCTGGCTTTACAAAATCATAACATAGGTTCCTTTCAATGTATGTAACTCAACTGTTATTCAGCAGATTTTGACAAGCAAAGTATTGAACTTTAGGTTGAAGCTGCGAAAACGTGTAGCACTTTATTTGGGTCAGCCATGGGTAGTTAGACGCCGCAGTTGAACGCTGTTTGTTTTGAAAAAATGACGTTTGGCGTTTTTCTGTTTGCTGAGGAGGAGGAGAGAAAAGAGCCAGAAAGAAAAACGTCCGACGTCATTTTTACAAAAGAAACAACATTCAATTGCGGCGTCTGGCTACCCATTACCATATTTGGTCAGCATCATATTTGTTTGTTGAATCTTATTTTCCTTTTTGATCAACACAGGCCCAGATGGTCTTCAAAAAACTCAGAGATGTTATTGCAGCAATAAAAACATTTAGGAAAGAAACAGTAAGTGTGAATTTTATTTTGCAGTTTTAGTTTTCCTAAAAAGTAATGGAAAAATAAGTGTATAATGGCTTCTGTTTATATATAGACGTATTTTATTACGAGAAACCATTTTATAAGAAACTATCCCTAAAATCGCCAAACAGTTAAGAAAATGTAGTACTAAAGCCGTGGCCAAAGGATCCAACATTCTGGCCAACAACATTCTGGCCAACAAAACTCCACTTTCCAAGAAACATCATTTTCTCTTTAAAAATACTGTTTCATGTTATTCAACTGCAGAAATCGACTGAAACTTGATCCCAGAGCTCTATCAACTTACTCAGTCTTCCATTACCTGTTACTCTATAAAATGGTTTACAATCAAAAACAGATTCCTTATCCTTAAGAGTCTAACTTAAGAAACTTTTAAGAAAAGTTAAGTGCTAAAATCGGCCAGACTTTTAACACACTGCACTGAGTACTAGGTCCTGAGCCAAGTTTCTTGTAAAAAATGCGTGTGGTTTCATACATCTTGGTGTTTCATTAAGTGGATGAATAAATGCTTACAGGTGACTTCTGATTGGTCTATTTAATAGAACGAAGAGATTTTTCAACAAGAATCTTTCAGCAACAAGATTTGAATTTTCAACAAGAATCTTTCAGCAACAATACACAAATTGAGGTTTTATGTAAAAGTAATTTTTAGTCAAAGAAACTAACGATAAAGGATGATTTCGGTAAATGCTGTTGATGTGAACTCCGAAATTTTCACAGGTTCTAAACAGAACGTTTTCTTGCAGAGGTACGGACAAACACCAACACAAGCGCAAATTTACGAGGCGGGAAACTCTTGTCCCATATGCCAAGAAGAACTTCTTTCTCCCGTGGCACTTCGAACTTGCAAGGTAAGAAATCCTACACATGTTAATTTATTCTCGTAACGGTAGAAGATGAGGCTGAAGACAAGCCCAATTAATGTTTGAATATTATTGACTATTAGTTGATGAAAGTTGCTTTGTTGTAACATTTTTGCTTTAGTTGTAGTTAGTTGTGGATTCCATTGATTCTATCGCCTCCATTCAAATAGCAATCTCGAGAAAACTATATTAACTTTCTGAAATTTTATGATATTTTCTCTATTGATTTCTTTAGCACATCTTCTGCGAAGACTGTATTTCAGTATGGTTCGATCGAGAGAGAACGTGTCCCATGTGCAGAGCTAACGTGGCGGAAGATCCTTCTTGGAAAGACGGCAGTACCTCTCTTTCAATGCCTTTATTTTGAAGATCATTGGTCGTTAAAATGTATGACAAGATTTTTGCTGAAGGAGGCAAGCAAAACTTGCAAGAGCTAGCGGCATTGACTACCCCAACAAATTTCTGAGAATAAGAGAATTTGAATAAGCAGAATTGAAATTGGAGTTTTGTGAAAATATGTAAAGACGAAAGAGGTACTTTTCTTTGGAGATTCCTTGATTGGTGCTTAGCTACTAGATTTCTTGAAAATTTCAAGAGCTCATTCGTGAAAAGCGCAGAAAGAAGTTAGCGATGTTAGCGATGTGATGTGTTTTTATTCCTTCTGTGATGGTTTGACCAATTGACGTTAGACTATAAAACAATACTTCGCTTTTACTGAATACCACCTCTCGCAAATATAAAATGGGTTGACGACGCAAGTTGCACGAATAATTTCCATTACAACTGTAACAACGGCAGTCAGATTTTAACAACTGCTCGAAAAGCATTTGAGTCAAGATGGTTACTCTTTGACGAGAATCTGTATTGCTTGATGTATCAAAAGAGTGTTAAATTCCAAGTTCTACTACACGTTTTTTTATAAGGAACCGTAACTTCAAGTTAAAGCTGGAAGTTCCTTGTCGTTTTCGTGAATTTTTGCGAATTCTGTACCCCCTAAGTTTCCAGAAAACCTTAAAAGAAATTTTCAAGGCATGCTCTAAACATTCTGCACTCTTAATTTCTACTTCGTGTAAATACTTTCTAAGATACGAAAATAATTTACCAAAATCTCAGCCTGGAGTTCCTTATAAAGGTGTTCATAGTAAAGAAACATGTAGTACATATGAATATCACAACTTTATTTAAGCACAATATTGTGATTAAAAAAAAAATGTTTGTGATGATTTTTTGCTTTTTTAAATAACGAATTCATTACAATTTTTCAATGTATTTGTTTTCGTAATTTAAGAAACTTTTTGCAGTGTATTTTAGTTTTCGTAATTTCGCCAGGAAATTTGTTTTAATCAGAAGTTTATTCCAAAATGAATTCCTTTCAAAAGAGCTAATCTGTTTTGATAAGATGGATTTTTGTTGCTTACCCTCAAGCTTTCATCCGGCTTATTGCGCTGCTTCCTACTTTGACATGTTTATAAAGATTGAAGGCAGTGTCAAATGTTTGGAAGTTAAATCTTCAGTAGTTTGGTTATTTGGTTTATCGTCTCAGAAATGCTTCGTTGAACGTTGTTTTTTTTGGAGAAAAAAATTGAGACTCGTTACAAGTCCAATATAAACAATGTATTTTTCTCTCTATAAACAGTTTCTAAAATTTTAATTTTTGATATCAAATATCCAATCCACCGCATTTTCATAACCGTTGAAGTGAAATCAACCGGAGCCTTGCCAAGGGTTGTGGGAAGCGCATTATGTGGCTAGATCGTTACGTTTGTTTTTAACCTACCATTTTTAAGCATCTGCCGTGGAGATAATAGGGAATTTTAGCAAGAAGACGCAAGATTCGAAACGAACTGAAGAGCTGTATTGTCTTCAATGATCCAAACACTGTGCAAGGCCAAGAGATCCAAACGTGATGCTGGAACAAATAGGACGCAGACAACATTGGCAAAGTCATAAAAAAATACGTTTGTTTGTTCAGAAAAGACCCATCAAACACCATCAGTAACAGTCACATTCATATCACCGTCATTCTCAACCCAAAACGTTAACTACTTCAAAATGTGACACTTTAGGTTGTTGTTTGTATAACCACAACGTCTCCAGCGTCGTGTTTTGGTTTCTTGGTCTTTTTTTCTTTCCAAAAGAAACTTCCTAATGCCCGGGAGCACCGTAACATGTTCTTCTGTTGTTGTTTTCCTATGCAGTACGTAGGATCGATTCTGTACTACACATCTGTTGAAGTTTAAGATCTGAAATTCTGCAAATACGAGTATCAGTGCAAATATGAGTATAATACGAATAAGACATTGAAATCTTTAAGTTTAAATCTAACTGGAATAAAGGATAGGAGTTGTGATATTTTACCACTGAAAATGATTTGAATGTTTTTGAATGATTTGAACGCCTGCCGAAAACAATGTTTTTGTGATTGAAAGACTGTGTTTGAAATCAAAAATGTTAGATCTCCAAGGCTGACACTAAAGTCTTCCAAACACACAAGTTTCTCGTGCGCGCTGGACAAACACAAAACAATTCAAAAGACAAATCCGATGAACATCAAGAGCCTATAAATGGATTTTAAATTATTTCTTTCTCTGGTTCGTTCATTTTCCCTTCTTTTGCCATTTTTTTTAATGACCACTGGGTGTCCTCAAAAGACTACGCGTTTGCAAAGCTATTGCGGATGAGCTTTACCATTTATGTTTCTGTTTCTGATTGCATTTGGTAAACGAGACTCCAACTTAAAGTTTGATACCTTGGTTGGCAAATCAACTGAACAATCGCTGAATTATGGCCAATGATATCGACAAAGAAGCGTGCACAGTTACGTTTTTGCACCATAAAATCGGTTCTGTTCGCCAAATCTTTTCGACTAAGATATCGATCGTTAGCTCGTCATTAGTGGGCTAAGAATTTTCCAATTTCGAACGAAAATTTCAGAGATGAAGGCTTCACCGTCAAACTAAAATACCAACTTCGTTGTTTAAAGACAAAATGCAGGCAAAAACACACGATTGACAGGAGAGCAACTTTCCCTGATTAAGATGATATACTTCGTTTTTGTATTATAGTTTTATAAAATCGAGTTTGTGATCTAAAATGTGTAGGTAGGTAGGCCGAATCAGATTTTCCAAATCTCTAAAACCGGGGATCTTTACGTTAAATTGCATTGATTGATTCTATACGTTTAGTTCAGCCAAAACGCACAAAATCTTTTTTTTACCTATCTTCAAACTTAATTTTCACAACACCAAGAGAATTACCAAATTAAGTAATCATTGATATTTTGGTCACGTGAAAAACGATGAGGTAACTATAGCTAAGAAAATGTAGCCCTATACTTTTCAATATCTTTTTAATTTTGGCCAAAATTATGTTTGTTGTGATTTATATGAACATATGCTATTAGCTTGCATAACGATTCTGAAATTTGTGACAACATCAAAGAATGTGAATGAAAAATAGATTTAATGGATATTCAGAACCACGTGATAACCCGGTCAATCTCGACCACTGCATCAAAACCTTATACAAGCACTAAATTGGACTTGAGTTTAAGCCAATGCGACAATATTCAATAGTGTGACACATAATTTGTCGCTTCCTCTACATAACTAAGAAAAACAAGCAAGATTGGTAACAAAATTAAATCGTTATGATTTTTTAATTATGTCAAACTTTTTTTTGGGTCAATAGGTATTTCCTTGGCGATTGATGGAAAAAGTTACATACAGTAAACCCTCGAATAATCCCTCGGGGGATTATTTTCAAAAATCAATTTTTTTAGGTTTGGGTTCATTCGAGGGGGAGGGGGAAGCTGGTCAAATATTACCGTTGTTCAGTTAACCTTAAAAAATAAATATACAAAGTTTGAACTAGCATTTAGAAGAACTGATATTGTATTACAAATGTAGCATTGAATCACTACATAAGAAGCTGTTGATTGCTTGATCTCTTGAATAGTATTAATTTAACTGGTCAAATGATGTACACGTTTTATTTATAAGAAACATTTTATAAGAAACTCACTGGTGAATGAAACCCACGAAAATTTAAGAAACTTCTGAAATTTTTTAAGTGAAGATTACACGATGCTTACTGATTTTAATGGAGTTGACATGATGTAAGATGATTGATTCAGTGAAAACTTTTTATCATGTACAATATATACCCAGTTTTTGTAATTTTTTTGTTGAAAAAAAGGATGCACAGTAAAAAAAACAGAAGTTTCTATAAAAGTAACTTTAAAGAAACTTTTACTAGTTCAAATTTGTCAAAATGGTCCCAAGTTAAAAAACGTTCACTAGTGGAGCCTTAGCTAGCACAGCCGAAAAATCTTTTGATTGGCTGAAGCGCCGCCATTATGAATCAGCCAAAACATAGGAAACGCCTTAGCTAGGTTTCACATGAATTTTAAATACTACCCCATCATGGGAGATTATTTGCAAAAATCTATTTTTAGGCGAGGGGTCATTGAGGCCTTTTTGTGATACCCGAAAATCGATAAGCTTCTGCCAGCCAAATTTGATCCTAAAATAGGAGTTATGAAAACTAAGCGTCCATGTCAATGATGGAGAACCATCTTTTATTATTCTAAGTTTTTAATTCCAATAATAACTGAAGTTTTCAATTTTCGTGTGTAATTGTATAAGATTTTTGGTATTCTACCTCTCAACATATATACAGTTGTGGTGGGTTGATTCTGATCACCAGATATTTTCTATGACTGATATATTATTCAAGAAAGTTATTTTTGGCTATTTGAAAAGATGTGCTTGTTAATTTTCAATGGGTCGAGTTGCCAGAAATTTCACTTTCGTTTATTCGAATTACATATAAAGAAATAAAAATATTTTTTGAAAACACTGTCCTTGTCGCCAGAACAGTAGAAAAACGATCCGATCATCAAAACATTCACCAAAATGATCACAAAAAAGTGCCCCAATAAAACTGTGGCTTGATGTACGAGATAAGATGACGATGAACGAGATAAGATTTAAGCAAGATTTGGCCCTGACCTCGTAACGCGAGAATCGCAAATCTGAACATATTTCATAAAAGCCTGACGATTGGTGTCTCAGGTCAAATCAGAGGTGGTGCCTGGAAGAAGAGGAGTAATATTTGCAGAACATAACATAGCCTAATTGATCAAACAAATAGAAAAAAATGGCTTTATCAAAAAAGAGATTACTAACTTTGATGATGGTGTTGTCTGTTTCATTAGGAGCAGCTCTACGAGCAAAACGTAAGTCGTCTTTTACTTCTGATTAGATTTTGTGGGCAAAAGACCTTTGTCTTTAGGTAAATTAAAGACGATGTGAAGACTATTTAAAAGATGATACATTTAATTTAAAAAACAGGTTATTGCAATTTAATGAATTATTCGTAAATCGAAATTTAAGAAACATGAGTCTGACAAAATCTTTTGATGATTTGAAAGTGATTTCTTATCGGTAATTGTCATCGGTATTTGTCATCGGTATCTCCATGTACTTTTCAGCTTATCCACAAAAAACTTGCACATTTCTTCGTCATGTCTACAAAAGTTATTGGTTCGTACCACAATGCAACAAATATGGTAGTTTTAAAAACCCACAGTGCTTCAGAAAGGGAAATGTACGATTATGTTGCTGCGTTATCCAGAACCCCGACATCATCAACAGAACAATGTTCTGGCTCCGGTATTGCAGACACTACAAGTCATCGGATCCAAAAGCATACTCGAGATGCAATGGGGTAAGTATAAATATATAGAATACATCCACTGATAAATAATATTTTTTAATGCATTTTATGAACATTAAAGTATACAGAGTGGACAAAAAGTCATACCGTATTTCCTACAACAAAAGAACGGCTCTGTTGTATTTTTGGATTTTTAAATATTTTCCAAATATTTTTGGAAAGGACCTCAAGGGGGTATTATATTAGAGGGGGTCTTGTAATAGAAAGGATCTTGTATGAAAATGTAAGTACTTTTAATATAAAAAATGGTCTTCAAAATTGAAAAATATTATCTGTAAACATTTTCCTATCGTTTCTATTATATACTTAGTTTAAAGTTCAATGCAAACTAAATGTAGTTAAATATAAAGTTTAATATAGTTAGCAGAGGGGTCTTGTAATAGAAGGGGTTTTTTATCATTGAGATTGAGTAAATGAGAGGGTATGATATCAGAGGGTGTCTTGCAAAAAGGGGTATTATATTAGAGGAAAAACGGTGCTCGCTGTTTCAATTGCAATAGTTTGAGAACTGTTGGTCAGATCTTAGTGATTGTTAAATTTTTAGAATATTTGATTTTCTAAATGTCTGCAAACAATATATTTCCTAAAAAGAAGATTCCTCAAGGGTAGGCATGTCACATTGGAGACTGTGGAATCAATTTTTCCCCAAAACAGGTTTTCCTCCAAGGGGGGATCTTAAAAATATTGCAGTAAAGTTTATACTGTAAAAAACAGTAAAAATGTTTCTTATTGTCAACTGACAAAACCCTTTTGTCATTACGTTACCCGGAACACATGCATATTTTTACATTTTTGGGGAGTTATTAATTAAATGCAGTAAATTCTGTTTTATCTTTCAGCCACGAATGGTCGCAAATCCAAGAGCAAAACCAAAACCATGAGAAAAGAACTGATAGAAGAATAAAACTTGTGCAAAGCTATAAAGGTGTAAACATCAATTTTGAATAGGGTAGACTTTATTTCAACGAAGTTCGTTAGCTCTCCAGATAATACTTGTTTTCGCAGACAGAAGATCTTGTATTAGCTTCCATGGAGTATTTGTATTAGTTTCCACGGTGTATTTGTTTCCAAGAAAGAGCTTCTTGCCTCCTGGGGGCACGAAAGGCACTGCAATAAAAGGTTTACAGGGGTAAGCCCTCATGATTTTGAAAGAAGATTCATCCTAAAACACCACTCTATTGTTTATTTGAAAACGAACCGGACCCGGTAAAATGACTTTTGGTAAATAGACTTTTGGTAAAATGCGTCCGATCGTTTACTTGAAATGACATTCAAATTTTATCAATACAGGGTCAACATTTTTAAAAACATGCAGTTTTAGAGCTTTGGCAAGCAAAGCCCACTCTTAATAGGAGCTCATAAGTGCAGAATATGCATAGTATACGGAATTTCCCTAGTAGATTTTTTTTGACAAAAGAATGACAATTGCCTCGGCATTAATCAGCAAATTTTGCTTTTAGTCAGACAATTTTTCCTTCCAGGAGGAGGTTAAGAGACAAACTAAAATTAAAATGCGTAAACTAGCCTAGGAATGACTGTCAAATTTTTCGTAAAAAGTGTCATGATTATTTTGGGTTTTAACATATCAAGCCACTTCAACTGGACACTTAAAAAGAATATTCGTCAAACGTGCGATATCCACTGGGTCTACAAGATGAAAACGTTAATCACAGTTACCTTAGCTTAGGCCAAGCATCCTCTGAAAACTGTCACCATCACCCTTGGTTGCTTGCTGTGAACAAAATAAACAGAACTAAGTAAGAGTAAGTTTCTTAATTTGGTGAAATAATTATTTCTGAAAACATTAAAATTAAAATGATTCATTGTGATCTTTTCTTTTATCCGGATTCGCTTTGCGATTACTGCAAATACCCGGTATAACATAAACTCTAAAGGAATTCCAAAACTATTTTGCTTAAACGAGTAGTTCTTTCAAACGAGAAATGTATCTTCTGAAACAAATACATTGCTCGTCTGCTCTCCCATTGCAAAATAAAAATTCAATTGCAAATGACTTGTGAAAGAAAAACTTGTAATGAAATGTTTCTTAACGAACAGACAATGAATGATTGATGAAATTTATGTGCACTTTGTCTACAAAAAATCTGGCAGTCCTTAGTTTTTTGACTTCATTATAGATATATTATTCAGAATTAAAAAAGCTTTTACTCAGATACAATATGACTGTCTTATTTTTTACTGCTGTCATTGATTTTCATATAAATTCGTGTCAACGATTCTTGCCATGCGTGTTCGGGGTACTGTTTGTGGGCAGTCTGAGAAGTCTTTTGCATTTTCTTGAAAAGAAGAGGAAGGGGAACTTGGCGAAGAAAAAATGCGAGCATTTTGAGTGCCTATCAAAAATCTACAACTGTATCTGTCTTGAATGGAGCTAACAACACTTCTCTGAAGTTTTCCGAAACACCCTATTTACATTTTTATCCGAAAACTTCATTTTCACATTTATTTAACAAATTGTAGAAGCACATTGTTATCAAAACAATACGAGAGTGGATTTACGAGAAATAACCCTGTGATGGAGGAAAGAGCTTGTAATCTCTGTTTTGGTGGCAAAGAAATCTTAAAAATTAACACCCTGTCTTTTTAGAATAGACTCTAAACTCTAAACATTTTTTCGCCGGGGGGCACGTCCTCGTTCAAAAAAATATGTAAGTACCTTCTCAGGGAGGTTTCGCTCACCCCCGAAATCTCCAACTATTGGGACAGTCCACGTTGGAAATTTCTGCGTTTCTTACCACGATATGAGAACCGGCCTTAAAATTCCCTCCCTTTTATCTCTGTGTTGCGTAATCGTAAAAATGTCACAAAACAAAAAATCCCAATGCAAGAGTTTAAAACAATTGAAAAAAGGAGATACAAATGTCACACGATATGCGATATATCCATTTACAATGGAGTTGGTCAGAAATAAAGATTGAAGAAAGATGAATAACAGTTTTAACGTACAGGAGTGTGTCGTATTGCAAGGATTTAAGATGAACCTATTGATGTAAATTCATCAACACTTCTTTCAAACTTTCCCTCAACCTGAATATTGTGATATGATGCTGACATTATAAATGCTGACCTATGCTATCATGTTAACCTTATTAATTTCCTTTTGTCTTGCACGTGAAACAACTTCTTCCAGAACCTCGCCGTCTCCTTTTATCAACCTGTAATACAAATATACAGCGTTAGCTTAAAAAGATTTTCACAATATAAGATTTTCACATGAGCATTATTATGATGTATCCTTGATCATTCTAGAATAGCATGCATGAGTGGTAGAACAAACAATGTTTGAAAAATCCCACATGTTGGTGTTGCACAGTGGAATCTTGCGTTGTAAGATAAAGATTGCTTGATGTAGAAATTCACAAGCAGCTCAGCAGGGTTCTGGTTTCGAGGGAGACAACAACTCATTCACGATAACCACTCCGTAAATATAAAACTGTGGGAATTGTGCCTAAAGATCCATTGCTAAGATTGATGTCTCTCGTAGCCCTTACGTTGACTTTCGAACGATATGAACTTTAACCAGAGAACCAAAACAATAAATAAAGAGATGTTGCATGCAGCGACAGACAAAGAAATAATGAATGATTTTATTGCAGACACACATTAATGGAACAGCAATTATGGCTGTAAGAAGGTCAGGCGAACAGTTGCGATTTCATCACTTTTGTTCAATAACATATTATCAATGTTAGTAACGGTTCTTCAAATTTCTTATAAAGATGAGGTCTAAACAAGTGTGGTTTTATAAAACATAGTCATTGTGCACTACTGCAACGAAAAACTCCTGAGAATTAATCGATATTAAAAATTTAGAAAGTAAGTTCATAGCTATTTTAAGCTATGAGAAAGCTGTGAGTGATCGAAATTCTTGTCGTTCACGTTTTTTTTTATGAAAAACACTACCGGTGAAACCCAAGAAAATTTAACTTGTGAACGAAAAATCGCTAAGAAACTTTTGAATTTTTTAGCGAACATTACATAATGCTTAATGATATTAATGGAATGGACATGATGTCAGATGATTAATTCAGTAAAGGTTGTGTATATAACTTCTTATCCTACCAAATTTTTGTTAATATTTTTGTTAAAATTTTCATATACGATTAAAAAACATTTAAGAAATTTTTACCGGTGAAATTTTGTCCACAATGGTCCAAAATTAAGAAACTTTCAATAGCGGAGCTTTAACCAGGTTTCTAGTAAAAAATCGTGTATATCTGTTTCCAATAATTATCTCAAATATCTATGTTAGAGAAGCAGATCTGTTATTTTGTAAACTGTTTCCAATGTATTTTCAGACAAATCCTAAAAAGCTTTTGGGGACACCGGTAACCTATACCTTTTCAGAGAGGGTGATAAAGCGTGGGAGCACGGGGAGCCCTGCTCCCATGAAATATTTCGTGTCACAATTCTTCACAGTAAATATTTGAAAAATGAAACATTTTGCATAAACGTTTTATGATTTTTAGGAAATGTTTTAAAGTGAAGCAGTAATAACAAAAATGCTGAACGATTTTTAACGATATAGGGTTCAAGATATCTGCGCATCAGCTTTGTGCAATAATGCTAGACTTGAAGAAAGGTAAAAATACTGACTTTAAGAAAGTAGTTCCACAAGATCTTATAGAGAGACAGCCTCAAAGCAAAACATGTCATTTGAAGGAATCATGTTAGTTTAGTTTAGTTGAATTTGTTATTGAGTGATTTACAAAAGTCATTTCAATAAGATAAGCAATAAATGATAACAATTATATGGCAATAAGCAAAGGAACGAATGACGCTTCTTGGGGTCTATCTGAATGTTTGAATAGGTCAGAGCTGAAATTTATAAAATAAAGCAAATTGGTACATCGCACATATTAATATTTCTTTACCAGGAAGTTTTTGTAAACGCTTTATGCTCCCAGGAAGAAACGAATTGTATCGGCCGATGCATTTTCAGAACGGTATCACGCAAGGCAAATTTTGTTCCAGACACTGTCTGTTGTCCCAAAAGTTGAAAACATTACCGCTGCTGGGAAATTTACTCTAAACGTCTGTAGATTATCTTTGTTGCTAATTTCTGCAGCTAATAATTTTGCTACAATTAGTAACGAAATGATTGGTAGTAAATATCAGGAAATAGTACCAAATAACATACCTATGCCTTCCCGTTGCTGGATCAAAAACTCTTCTCACCACGGACTGTTGCTTCTCATATTGTTCTTTTGTCATTGGAACCATCGACCTGAAAGTAATAAAAGGTAAAATTCAAACAATTAAAAGCGAATTCCAGAATTAATTAAGTATGATTATTCCTCCAGTATAATTATTCATCGAATTTTTTACAGTTAAATAAAACAGAGTTTCCTCTACAATAAGATTGCATGTAAATCCCAATGTCACCCTAGACCTCACTTCTTTGCATTGTAAATAGCTTCAAAGCGAGTGCACAATAGGTTTGGTGGGATGCGGCCTCATTGATGTGCGCGAGGAAACGAGAATCACTCGCAGGCACAAAATGTCGCTAGAAATAGTACTGGTATTAGTTGCAGGCACAATTGCTTTACCCATGGTGCTCTAATTGCAGGCACATTTTTCTCACAAATTTCCTCGCAACCACAAAACATTTGGCGATTTTTAAAGAGCGTGATACGAGATTGTCGGTTTCTAGTTAGCGAGATTAAGGATCTGTGAAGGGGCATAGCTAATGGGTGTGTGTGTGAGGGGGTGTCACGCCTCCAATAATTTCCATGAACATCGAAATTCGGGCAATTCTCACAAAATTCGGGAATTCTCCAAACCCCCACCCCCAAAGTTAGTAACTAGCTACATCCCTGGTCTGCGTGACATTTCGAATTCGGTAGGATCGGGAATTACAAAAATATTTCTACGGGATACGGTATATGCTAGAAAAAGACCAGAGACAGCGGGATAAAGGTACCCTATTTTGCACCCTCTTCAAATTTACAAAGAAAACATGGTCATAGTGTGGGTAATAAAAAATTACATACCGTTTCAGTTGCTTTTCCTCGACATGGGTTACTGTGGGTCCAATTAATGGCATTTGTGTCAAACTACTAGAATCTAAAAAAAATGTAAAATGTATTTCTATGAACAAGCTTAGCAGTGAATAACAAAGTTTGGCTTGTTTTGACAGTCTAGAAAATTTATATGAAAACGTTTAGTCTGATAATAAAATAACAAAAAGCAACAGCATAAATATATAGATATTAAAATTTTTCGTTGAATTTAGTTGTTGCTTCGCGTCATCCCTACTAGACATCTACTTTTATTATCTGCTTTAAGTATCTTCACATACAACAAACGTGTGTAATCCTTAAAAGCACGTTATACACTACTTGGCATACAACAATATCAATGTAAACGCTAATAATATGCAAATGGTTTTGGTGAACTACCTTAAAAAAATCTCCAACTTAATTCCACTAACGTGAATGCAAAACATAACCAAGATCCCCTTAAAGTGGTTGAAATGAAGAGACAAGTCAATGTATTGTTTCCAGATAATCTTCTCACAAGCTATTTATAATGGATTCGTATCTTCATAGGAAAATTCCAGAACAGAAAAACAGAAGTAAACAATGTGTCAAAAAAACCTAAAATAAATCACTAAACTAGGAGGTTTCTTAAAATATCAACTGTAGTATCTTGTAAACAGGTCTCTTTTAAAAGAAAACAAGATGTGTAATTATTTATAGGCACATTTAAATGTTATTGTTTATACTTAATTTAAAAGGAAAAAAAGACAAGACAGGACAGGAAGACAATGTTCGATATTGTTTTTAAATACACCACTTTAACGAAAATGCGCCGTTATGGATTTATTCAAAATTTTGCTCAATGAAATTTTTGACTTCAAATT
>JAYJMH010066079.1:0-11649 GCA_036873815.1 Phacellophora camtschatica | reverse complement strand
TATCTTCTGTTTGGAATACTGGAATCTGAAAACCGTCAGTATATCTTCTTCGTTAAAAGGGCATTTTTGCCCCCCTTAGGAAAGGGCAGGAGGGGTGCTTGCCCCCCCTGCATTCCTGATTGTTCTTAACTGTTGGGAAGAATTTTTTACAAATTTGCGGCCCCCCACCTTTTCAAAAATATATTCAAAATGTGTTTCAGATAAAACTCTTAACAACTGCATACCTTTGTACTGTGGCTCATGCGTGTCAATTATAAGTTATGCCTTTCGAGTTACAACTTACGAGACTTCTGTAACTCGGAAGTCGTAACTTGGAAGTCGTAACTGGTAACTCGTAAATGTCACGAATGAGCCACCTTATGCTTGCATTTAACGTAAATAATTCCTGAATTACAATTTTTTTAATCAAAATCTAAGCCTGGTGTTTCTTTCTTTCTCGTATGGAGCGCCGGGACTTAATTGTTTTGGACTGGTTTTGGTACACTAGACGTGCTGCTCAAAATGGTCGCTTCTTTTGTTAAATTTACCTATTGTATATAGGCCTACATATTTTCTCTTAATTCCATATAAATGGTGAACTTGCATAAGTCTCCCCTTTTTTTCCTCTCATTCTTTTTCTCTCATTTTTTTTCTCTCATTCTTTTTCTCTCACTTTTTTTCTCTCATTCTTTTTCTCTCACTTTTTATGTTGGACTTGAACGAGTCCATGTAAATGGGTCAATATTTTCTATTATTTCACGCAACATATGTCGCAAGCTTTGACGATGGTACCTTAAGTCATATAAATGGGTCTAGAAAATCACAATATTCATGCAAATGGTCCAAAATGAACAAAACCTTTCCCGTTCCCGCGGTCCGTTGTTTTATCTTCGTTTAAATTTGAAAATTTGAAAAACAGTTTGAAAGTAAACAAACATAAGGATGCATTGTCTCGTTGTCATGGTGGCGCAAAGGGATGCACACAATGCCGAGGGCTCAAAATGAGTCAAAGATCAACGGTTTCAAAGAAAATGGCTGCCAAGAAACTGTGGAAACTGCCATTATGTCTAATGATCCTCCTGATAGCATTTCACCTTTCTGATGCATTAGGGCCCGAAGCAAATCTTGCATTGAAAAGAAACATAACTGCAGATAACACTTGTGGCACTCCCAAAGAACTGTATTATGAGATTTCGCAAAGTAAGTATAAAATTACAGATTAATTTTATAAAGCAAAAGCTAAAAGAAAATATTCAAATTAAAAACTAAAGGTAAATAAAAGACAGACTAGAAGACGAAAATGAAATGATCAGCTAATTTAACAGAGAAACTAGTAGACTAGACAAAGAAACCGGCGGCGGCGCGGAGACAGGACACTGATGGGATCGACAGTCGCCAAAAAATGAGATATTGTATTTATATCCCCGATCAGAAGGAGAAAGAAATACGTTGTAAAATCCATTGTTCTACCTTCTGGTTTAAAAGAAATTTTCTTCAAAAGTGCTTATCGGTGGGAAAAATCAAGGCTGGGTTAAGTAAATTTCGTTGTGACATTTCTGAAATGTACAGCAAGCAAAGCAGTGTGCATTCCATAATTCCTCCCCCCGTCTCAGATCCCTGCCAAAGAACAAAGGAATCTATTGTTTTCATTATTTTGTTCCATTGCATTGTTTGCCCCCATGCCAATAGTAAAAAAGTCCCAGAATGCACTCTGGATGGCAAAAAATACTGGGGTCGCCCGAAAAACATTTCAGTGTCACTGGCCAATGTCTTCAAAAAAGCTCCTTAAATTATTTTCCTCTGCAGTTACACACAACAACCAATCTTTTTCCAGTACACATCCATGGGAAATGAAATTTAGCAATATAGCATTGCTTTTTCCAACTGAGATCTCAAACACAATTGCTCAATATCAGGAAGCAAGACAATGGATTTTGTGACCTATGTCTCTTGATTTTGGTGACTATCTCCTGTTTTGTCTAGTTTCTTTAACTTGAGTTGAGTTGAGTTAGTACAGTGGAACTGTTAGAACAATTTAAAAAAAAGAAAAGCAGACCGCTGTCTGAAATGAAAGCATTATTTAACTGTCTCACAGACTACAAAGTATAGCAATGAATGGTGCACTATTAATACTATCATATCCAATTCAACTAATTCTTTACAGGCATAATGTTAAAGAAATGTAAACCTACTTAAAAATAAACAGCAATTGTTGCAGCAACAGTAGTAATAAAATAAAACTAAAAAGAAAAAGTGTCAGCCAAAGCATATATTGAGAAAATATCTTGTGCCTGTCTTTTATAATGGTCCTGAAATGAATCTTATATTATTAATGTTATTATTTTACTAGTTGATACTCGAACAAGTGATCGCCAGGTTAAAATTTGTGATGCTGAAAACATCACACTTGCTCATCCTGCGCAATTTATGGTTGATGGAAACAGTGAAACACACTGGCAATCAAAAGCATCCATAGATGCAATAAGTATAACATTAGATTTGAGATCAAGAAATCAGAAGGTAATACATTTATAATTGGGTATTTTCTAGCAGAGCATTTTGTTGTTGTTACTTTTATCCATCATATCTTGATTTTAATAAGCATGAGAATCACAGGTCTTGGTGTAAATCAAATTATAGGATTATTACCTTGCTGTTTTTCTCTTATAATTTATGACCATCATTTGAATTAAATTGAGAGTTTGAAATGAAAATATTTAAATACAATAATTCTTTATTTATTTTTTTTAGTTTTTATTTGCAAAGACAATAAACCTATACTTCGGATACTACCCAAGGCCTGGTCAAATTCGATACTTCAAATCTATGGATGGAGGTTTGACATACTCTACATGGCATTACTATGTGTCTGTGCGTTCCCAGTGCCAATCTGTGTTTGCAGTAGAGTATCAAGACAGGCCATATTCAGCAAATTCTATTCTTTGCAAAGAATTTCCTTCACTGCCAAAGAGTCAAAATGATTTGGTAATATTAATATTTTTTGATAGTTTTAGTTTTCATAATTACCTGCAGGGAAACCTAACTCAATACACATATCATACCTAGTCACAATTAGAGGCCTTTTACATGATAAATTCCCTCCCACAATGTCTCCATGCTCCGTGATACATTTCAACATTGCTGATGATGAAGGACAGGATAGTTGATCTTAAATTTTAAAAGAGGCATTGCTTTTGGGATGTATTAAGGTGGTGGCTGCTCATATATTGATTTGATTTCTTTATACGTTTTGGTATTTGCAAACAAAATTTTACAATTTGGTTCGAAATTCACGTTTTGTTTAATTTATTTTGCATGTTTAATTTATTTTTATTTAGATTCATAGTTTTATTATTATTTTTTATCTTTTCCTTATCCCTACCTTACTGGTCGAGGTTTGCACCACGAGAAGATGCAGAATGCGAAATATTGTGGTTGATCATGCACAACTCCAGCTCAAGAGAATTGTTGATCCCAGTCTTGTATAATAATACATTTTTTTTATAAGAAACTTTTTACAAGAAACTTACTCGTGAAACCCGCGAAAGTTTAAAAAACTTTTCTAGTGAATGAAAAATTGTTAAGAAACTTTTGAATTTTTTAGCGAAGATAAGTTAAGAAAAGAAGCTTTCCACAATATGGCATTTCGAATTGCTATGCCTTTGGTCTTCGAACCAATCCAGCTCCCGTGATACTTAAAATCTTGCGCACCCGTTTCAGATAGAGCGTATAGAGTCATTTGCCATCTATTGCTGTTATTTGAACATCCCCGTCGATGTTATACGTAAAAAGAAGGTGATACTCACTTTTTGAATCAGTGTACGGCCATCTATTTGACTATTCCCCCATCTTCTTACAAAACGATGTGCTCGAGAAAAACAGTGACTTTTCTGCAACTAAATCCACAAATCGAACACCACAAATCGACCATGTCCTGTTTCCATTCCATGATAAAACAAACGAGAATGGAAACAAGACATGGTCAAGGCGTTAGAGTCGCAAAGAACAGTCAAGAAGTTGTGCAATTCATCTATTGCCCTACGCAGGTTGTTGTAAAATGGATTTGCAGCCTCGTTGTTATAATCATTGGTCGGTACACTCACACCTATGACTGTAGTTGCTAGTGCTGGGTTGTCATTAAATTTCATCATTGATACTCTCCTATTCGAAAACAATTTTATCGTCCTCATCGCTCTTTCTGCTCGTCCCGCAATCAGTATTCCTACACCGCCAATTGCTACCTGGGACGAATTTCTCCATGCCGACGCTGTTATTAGACGATATCCTTCAATATTCCTCTCGTTTTTTTAGATTTTAAATTTCATTATGAACGCGCCTATATTCTTAAATTCCAACATGCCAAGTTTGTGTTTCTTTGAATTGTAAACTTAGCCTCCAGTTCTAGCATTAAATGTTGAAATTTGCAGACGATTTCTGCAATTTGTTAAAACTGCAAGCTCATTTGACTTTGTTGCTATTTAATCTCTAGGTACCTCTTGATTTATTTGGAGGGAGATCATCAAGAACCACACCAATATTGCAGGTATAAAACTGTTATTATCTTTCCAGGAATTGCGTTTTTGTAAACACAGCATTAGACCTAACGCTTGAATAAATTTCTCTTATTAATTTTGTGATTGGACAAGGAAAATAATCTTTGCCAAACAGACCCTCGGAAACTCATGAAGCACACGAAGAAGACACATGACTAAAACGTAAATCAAGGTTGCTTAAAGAAAAACACTAAATTTAAAGCCCAAGGTGAGAGGTATTGATTACAACTAAACTGTGTCTAATCAACAATTAAAATCTTCATAACGTCCATCAAAATGCTAGTTTTAATGTTAAATATTTTGTTGAAATTAAATTAGTTTTAGATGTTGAATTCATTTAATTGGGAGCACTGTTTTTTTTACAGCAATGGATGAATGTTACAAACATTATGATAAGGTTTTCAGGCCTCTATAAGGTCCTTGATCCGTTTTCAGTAAAATGGGTGAGTAATTTGTGTTTTCATTGGCTTATTGTGAACAATTATATAATATGTTAAAAGTGAGCGTACTACACAATTTATTTAGTTTTTACTTTAGCTGCGCGAGACAGAGATTCCGGAATTATAGATATGAATCTATGATGGCAGGCATCATTTTTTGTCGTCTTTCAAAACGAAAGAGAGATACAGTTGAACATTTCTAGCTCGAGTAAATTGGAACCGTTTTATTTTGAATATCCCTTCAGACTGTTAGTGTCGGTTTAGCTTCCGTTATTTTGAAAAACTTGCTATCTCGAAAAAATTGACATTCCTCTTTAAAATTCAAGACAGAGAGGAATCAACTGTATATATCTTGAGAGCTTAAGGTGTTGAATTAGGCTTCATTCATCTTGAAAACTCGCTACTTCGAAAATGTTTGAAACTCGCTACTGCGAAAATCTGGAAAACCTGCTATCTCGAACAAATATTTATTCCACTTGAGAATTCGAGATAGTGTTTCAGTTTCAGGCACATAGTACACCTGCTATTCTCGCAAGGTACAGGTTTACCCCTGTATATGGGTATACCCTTGTATAGCACAATGCTAAACTAAGCAGGGCGACCCCGGTCCTTTCTCTCGACGTGACTACATCTCGTGATTCCTCTTTGCCTGGAATTACAGAGAGTAGGCAGCTCTTATCGCACTTTTCCACAAGTATGACCTTGGTGGGATTCGAACCCACACGACTATAACGATCGTGAGTCAAGCGCTTTAACCATCCTCACCTGTGTCGTGGTTCAATATTTATTACTGTTGTAAACTATGCATATCGTTTTTTTGCAGCATCATTACACTGTAAGAGAACTCAATGTTACTGGGCACTGTTTTTGTAATGGCCACGCATCTGTTTGCAATGTTAATACGACTACTGGGGAGAGAATCTGTCAGTGCCAGAACAACGCATGTGGACCTTTATGTGGTCGGTGCTGTCCTGCTTTCAATCAATATCCTTGGAAAATAGGCACTCTAGCACCTTTTGAAGTTGACCGAAATTCTGCTTGCCAGCGTAAGTATTTTCCTATTTATTACCGGAAGAATTTATGTATCTTTGCTATATGATGCTAAAATTTCTGTATTTTGAATATGTTGCAGGGCACATGAAATAGACTATTGTCGCCTTGAATGGAAGGTCGCCATGAAATGAAACACCTTTGTGTTTTCGACAATCTTTTTGAATTTATGAGAGCTGGTATCAACTTCAAGCTGGGTAGACTCTTCATAAGATGAATTGTTTCTAAAACGTCTGTGGATTCAGGGCGACGTTCCATTCCATTTTGGGCGATGCTGGTCTTGTGTTATTTTTCAACCTACAGTAAGAATTAAGGAATCTTAGCTGAATTTTGAATTTTAAATAAGTAGAATAATTTTTCGCGCGAAAGAAGGAGCCTAACCAAATATTGGTTACAACTGAAGCCAACTGTAAAATACACATGTGGATAAATATTTAGCAACAATCTTCGATAAATGATGTTTTGGAATTGCTCTACACATCTCATGATCTACATACTTCTTTTTATAATGATGTCTAATTTTGAATTTTTTGATAAATTCTAGCTTGCAACTGTCACAGTCACTCAGATATTTGCCTTTACAACCAAACGATAGCTGATGCCAGATTAAGTTTAAGTGTTAGCGGACTCTATTCTGGCGGAGGTGTTTGTCAGAGCTGCAAGGTAACATTTACTGTAATTGTTTATAATATATATGTATATTTACCGGGTGATTGACCCCAAAAAAGTTCCGAAATTTCAAAAATCACCAAAGTTAGAATTTGGTACAAATTTCAAAAAAATGTTATTCAGCTAAGATGTAAAAGATCAAATTAATTTTAAAAGTTATCTTTATGTTTAGGACACGATCAAATGAAAACGTAATTTCGCGACTTGAAAAACTTGATTTTGAGCTATACTTTGCAAATATTTTGTAATTTGAATATAAAATAAAATTTGATTTTTCTAATAGATTAAGTGGCGATTCGCCTACTTCATAATTATAACAATTACTATGCATATAAAATGATTAGAACTTGCAGTAACGTGATTTATTGATTTATCATAATTGCTTTAAACCATGCATCAAAAGCAGTTCGTGAATGGGCTGGTGAAATATTGGACATTTCTACGATTAAATCAGCCTTTTGTGTATATGACAATGCAAAAATTAGGCTCATTTGTAACACATCCTAATTTGGGTGATTCCCGAAACGCTTTAACTTTTTTTGGGTAACCCAGTATATATATATACTATTTGCAGAATTTCAAACTGTGATAGTAAATAAGAAATTACTTTATTCATTACATGGTCTCGTGTTTGTCGTGAGGGTTCTGGTGAAATTCTTCATTTTTTAACTTTCTTTATAGTTTATGTGGATATTGGAGAAACAAAAACTGTATCAATTAAAAACAGGACTTTTTGGTTGGAAAGAATGTTTAAATTAACGTTTTATTGATGAAAAATCGTTTCCTTGATAAATGATAAAAAATCTTGGGAATCTTGTGAATGTTATGTTGAACGACTTTTTACCGTTAATGTTATAATATAATCTTGTCTTTATTTTGATATTTTATTTTATGGACTTTGTAGAATTTTATACTAACTGTATGAAGTATACAATTTCTAATCGTATCTCTTCGGTTTCTTTAATTTTACAGCATAACACAACTGGAATCAACTGCGAGAAATGCATTACTTTCTTTTATCGACCTACGGGAAAAAGTCGATCGGGTGTTGATGTTTGTAAAGGTGAATGTTTTGCATTTTTAGATCATTTTATTATCTTGTTAATTGCATATTGTTATTTTTTTAATATATTGGCTTTAATTTTCATTTGTATTTTGATTAATTTTGGTTGCTAATATAATAGGTACCGGGTAGACCAAAAAAAGTTCCGCCGTTTACCCTGCAAATTTTGTTCTTTATTAGGCCGGAAAATATGGTAGAAAACTTCCCGAAAATTTTGAAATATCACTTGGCTTTCTGCGATAATTCTAAGGCCCCAAAATAGCGAGAGAATAAATATTGGAAATTTTCTGGAAAGTCCATTCCGCGGGAAGTCGGGCAGACAGATGCGAAGTTTAAATGGCCAATCAAATGTTTTAACTTGATTTATTTAATAGTTATTTGATTTGTCAGAATACTGTATTCGTCAGTAAACTTAACCCGTTCACACCCGGATTTATTTCCAATTAACAGGCAAAGTCTATTTAAGTTTTATTTAGCAGGGGGTAACACATACAAATCAACTTTATTAAAAAGATAAACTTATAGAATACCCAAAATTAATATAAAGTTCTGCCTGCAATTACCTCCTGAAATTATAATGTTTTATGTTGTTTAGCAATGGGCCGTATGGTCTTTCCCCGGGGTTAACGTACCGGATCGACCAAAAAACATTTCGCCGTTTGCTGGGCTATCCTGTAAATTTTGTTTTTTCTAGGCCGTAAATATAACGCAGAAAGATTATCTAACGCAAAAAGATAACACAGAAAATTATTTTTGATATGGTGTGTTTGATATTCTAGAATGCAACTGTAACAGACTTGGATCAAGAAATGTGTCAGGAGTGACCTTCTTGGATTGCGTCAAAGATGAAACAGTTAATATTTCTGGGATGGTAATGATCTTTTGATAATTTTATAATATTGTTACCAGGACCAGGGCCGGAAAAATGTGTGCCACCACGCGACCGCTGGTCAGAGGCAAGTTTTGAAAAACCAGTTTTTTCGAGGCACTTTAGAAAATTTCAATATGAATTTAAGAAAAGAAAACAATTCTGAATGCGGAATCTTTTGGAGGCCATTTTCTATCAATATCCTACGGTTGAAGGCACAAGAAATATTTTCCAGACCGGATTGTAGTTTTATTCTCGCATCCTAATGCCATGGTGATCCTTCCTCTTTGTAAGCAGGCCCTGCACATTAACGAGTAGGTCTAACGGTTACAACTCTTTAAAGTTATTGATATTTGGCGCTTAAAACTATATTCCTATAGTACAGTATGTCAATTGTAAATTTTATGTAAATTGTAAAATTTTCAAATACCGCGTATTAAAATTTTGTGAAAATGTGAACATTTTTTGGATTACTAAAATTTCTTGTTTCCAACCTTGGAAGGAACTTTAAATGAAATCTTTGGCAGATTTAGCAATTTTTTTGAAACGTTACAGTGATTAATAATGACGGATAGGTATGTAATAAAGACAAATATGCATTCATGTCAAATGTGTAATAATTACGAATACGTGATAATGACAAATATGTAATTAATGACAAACATCTATTTGACAGAATGCCGGTGATTGTTATTGCAAGCAAAATGTATACCAAAGAAGATGCGATGTTTGTAAACCTGGGTTTTATAACCTTTCTTTGTCAAATTTCCAAGGCTGCCAAGGTATGAATAATTTTTAAAGTTTTATACAGGTTTTTGTACGTATCAATTTGATGAATGTATTCTACATATGTGCTTTTATTTATCTGGATAAAGATTCTCCTTGTTTATAACGATTTGCCATTTTAAATTTGTTGTAGCTTATATTGGTTAAAAAATAAAAACACGCGATGTAAGACAGGTGGAATGAGAAAAATCGAAGTGGGAATAAAATATAAAATTTACTTTTTCTAAAGCCCGTGATGTAAACAAACTCAGGGATGAAACAGAAAATTATTCAATGCTACATGGCATGTAGTTACATTATTTAATGCTGCATGGCACGTAGTTGCATTATTCAATGCTGCATGGCATGTAGTTACATTATTTAATGCTGCATGGCACGTAATTACATTATTCAATGCTGCATGGCATGTAGTTACAGATATTTTTGTTTGCAGATTGCGGTTGTTTTACACCTGGTACTGTTAATGGAAGTAATATATGTAAAGCTGATAACACTGGGAATTGTCCATGCAAAGCAAACACACAGGGGAGAGCATGCAATTCGTGCAAAGACCAGTTTTTCAATTTGACTGCAGCCAACGTAAACGGATGCCAAGGTTTGACTTTAGTTTTAAGTATAACTTTTTGCTATACATTTTAAGTTATTTGTATATTTGGCAAATAGTCAATCGTTGACAGTGGACGGTGTTTTCATTCATAATTTTAATGAAATAGTAATTTTTTTGAGTTGTAATATTTCTGTGTGTGTGGTATCGTTCTATTTTTTCTGAAAGTATTTTATTACATTTTATAATTTTATAATGTAAATTTTCATGATGAATTTAAATGGTTAAAATATGGCATTAGTGATAAAGTAAACCGAACAAAAAATAAAAAAGAATTTAGCTAGTTTCTTTATGAAAGAAAATGTGACGTTTTTCACTTCACATTGATTCTAAATTTGAAAACTTTTCGTTTATCAATGGACCATGCAGGGGTTAAAGAGTTAGAATGTGGCATTAGTGACAAAGCAAACGGAAAAACCAATAGCAGAGATTAAAGTCAGGTTTTTAGACGTGAGTAAACTGTATAATATTTACTTTAAAATGATCGTACTATATTATAATTTAAAAATTATATTTCAGCGTGCAATTGCGACCCAGGGGGCCAAAGTTCTCCTGTATGCAACAAGACGTCTGGAAGTTGTTTATGTAAAAGTACAAATATCACAGGGAGACAATGTGAAAGGTGAGTTTTTCTATTTATCTAAACATAGTTGGTTTAAAACTGACAGAAAGGTTTTTGTAATGTAATGTTAGCTAAATTTGGAAGCCCTTCCAACAGGGGTTCTGTGTTCCCTAGTTCGGAGAAAAAGTTACACCGAGTTTCCTTTGGCTTTTTAAAAGCCCTCTGAAATTATTCCCGGAAAGCTCTCCAAAACGTTTCGAGTGCCCCCTTTATCCTCATTAAGAATATAAAATATTTCCCTGTTCCCATCAATGAAAATTGTAAGCTCCCTTGTTCCCAGACCCCCTAAGAAAGCTTCAATTTTGAAGAATTGTTGTTTTCATTGATATACTGAGACGCAAAAAGCTCTAATAAATGCATTTTGGCATACGAAAATGATTTCTTCAAACATTTTGGCAATTTATTTCATACTTCATTTTCTTTGTATGAATTGTTATATAAGTGGCTTATTGAAACAGGAGCTTTAATATTTTTGCAGCCCCAAGGATGAATTTTACTATCCAAATCTTCATTACTTGAACTTTGCCATGAAAAGGAAGACATACGCGGTTAGTATTTTTGACTGTTTTTATTTTGGTTTTTTGTTTTGTTTATTTTATTATTTTCTCATAAGCTCGAAATATTGCGCAACACCCGAAAAATATAACAAGAATAATGAATGCAACCTAGCTAGAAAAGATTATCGTGGATGTCAGATAAGGAAGGTAGGAATGTGAGTGGATGTAAGGTAAGAATAATAAGTTTCTCATAAGCGCATATTGAGCAACACCCGAAAAATATAACAAGAATATTAAATGCAACGTAGCTAGAAAAGATTATCGTGGATGTCAGATAAGGAAGGTAGGAATGTGAGTGGATGTAAGGTAAGAATAATAAATTTCTCATAAGCGCATATTGCGCAACACCCGAAAAATATAACAAGAATATTAAATGCAACATAGCTAGAAAAGATTATCGTGGATGTCAGATAAGGAAGGTAGGAATGTGAGTGGATGTAAGGTAAGAATAATAAGTT
>JAYJMH010066068.1:0-11649 GCA_036873815.1 Phacellophora camtschatica | reverse complement strand
CCTTCTGGAATGGGCGTTACCTCAACCTATTATCCAAAAGGGGCGTTTCTTTGATAAATATAGGGCGTGGCCCGAAATATTTTTCCTTCCTTGAAAAACCTTCGGCGAATAGCAGGACCAGCTCTCTTGCCCTGGCTTCGCCACTGCCTAATAGTACTTATCACAACATAATCAGCAATATTGTAGGTCCTGAACTTGGTTTTCCTTGCGTTTAGAGGTAGCCCAACTTTACTGCTCTCTTCCTCAACACTTCCTAACAGTTTTCTTGTATTGGCAAAATCATCAGAAATCAGCACGATGTCATTTGCCATCAGCAAAGTCTAGCTTAAATATAATCTTTGCTGCAATCACTAAATACAAATAGCGAAATCACAAAAATAAATCACAAATATGTATGGGTCAAAAGTGTCTCCTTGCAGTACACAAGCAACTATTTTGAAATAATCTGTATCTCCATCAAATGATTTTACCCTAATTTTGATGTCAGAATATATCAACTTAATAGCAGCAACGATCTTCGTGTGGAAAACCATATTCCATCAGAATTTTAGAACTTTTCTGTTGGTTGTCAATGTCAAATGATTTACTGAAGTTGATAAATGTCAACACTGATGGATGTTAACTCCTTTTTCTTAACACGTTCGATGACACGTCTCAAACCAAACACCTATGCTGTGGATGAACTTCCATCCCTGAATCCACTCTGGTTTGGTCTGAGGAGAGGGTCAATCTCCGATCACACTTTATTCCATGTCATTCTGTTCACCAGTTTGGTCACCAGATAGTCCCACGATAGTTCTCTGTGCAACTCAGATCCCCAGGTTTTAGAAGCGGAATCAAGGAGGATAGAAGCTCAGGCCCGTAGGAAGCATTTTTCGATTGGGGGGGGGGTTATTTGCCGAAAGCAAAAAGTAATGGTCCCAGCCCAGACTACAGAGTATGCAAAGGGCGCATCCAATAATGAAAAGTAAAATACATATTGCCTACCTTTGAGAGCAGCCGGGGAGTTTCGGGGAGGGGGAGAAGCCCTGAAATGTTTTTGGGCCACGCCCTTTACTTTGGCTATAAACGCCCTTCATTTAACTTAATATTTTGTATCTCATGTTATTAAATGTTATATTCATTCAGCTGCCTTTGACAGCCAAGAGTTTTTCTTCAGATTTTAAATTTGGTTTGTGTTGGCGCGCACTTACTTGCGAACTTGGGTGGATTTCTTGTCCTTGTGGCACACCTATTGAAATTGGGTTGAAAGCAAATTTGAACTTTCTGAATTAATATCTTGACTCTCGATGCACAAATAATATCAAACAAGGTATCAACTCTAAAGTTTTTTGGGACACACAGTATACTATTATAAAAGTACAAAAGAAACAATATTATTCGCAAGAGTAATAATATTTGCATGCTTTATAATTTAGTTCTTATATCTGGGTTTCTTTGCTTTCAAGACTCAATTTCGTTTTTAAATTAGATGCCATAAAATTTCCAAAGATGACTTTACCAAATGGATCTTTTTAGAATATTAAACGTTTTATGTGATATTCAAAAGTTGTAATTTATAAAATTATTGGGGGGCTGAAGCCCTCCTAGCCCCCTCGCTTCCTAAAGGCCTGAATGCTGTTCAGATACTTCTCCCTCCATCAGCAATTAATTTGCAAATTTCAGCACTATTTCATCCACATCACATCTTTTCAAAAATTCTGGCCTAATTCCTAGCAGCATTTACTTCCTCGATACATTTCTTCATAGCAGCATATTCTGCCATTGTGAATGGTCCATTCTCAATATTAGGATTTTTCAAGATCTCCGGAATCTTCTCTTCAACATCATCTCCAACGGGATAGAGCTTTGTCATCAGTTTCTTGAAGTGCTCGTACTATTGATTTCTTCTCCTTTCCAGGCTGTCTTTAGTAGATCCGGTGAGACTTACTTTTGCTCAAGGTTTTCTGCTACTAATTTAATTTACCTTTTTCCAGCATTTCCCATTCTGATTGGTAATCATTGCTGTTTCAACCTTTGTTATCTTATTCTTAAGCTCCTTCTCTTCCAGTAGCAAATATATTTCCTGTAGCTGTTTCTTTGCACAGTTCTTGTGATCTCTTGCTCGCTTGGATAAACTGACTTGGTTCTTTTTGGTTGGAACCTTCTTCTTTCCTCAAACACTCTCGGGTGATTGGAAAATCTTTCGTTCTTTTCCTTCTTCAGTTTGGGTAAAAGTTCTTCAACTCTCTGCTCAATATCCATTATGAAAGCATCATATTATTTGGTTGTAGTGTCCTCATCGTTCTCTAGCACCGCAAACCGACTTTTCAGCTCAATAGTAAATTGCTTCTGTAGATTCGTGTCGTTTCTAAGCAGCTTCGGATCGTGTCTTGGTTTCTTCTTCAATGGAGCTCTATCTGCTCTCAGGCTAAGCATTATGCAGATGAGGTAATTAGATGATTATGATGTTGATGTGTTTTTTATTCCAATGATGTCTATGCTATGTCTATGCTGTACTTTACCGCATTATGGACAGTTCTAACCCATTCAAAAGTCAATCGATAATTTTGCAGTCCTCTTGCATTTCGTTAAACCAGCTGGTCTCCGTTTAGACTTATCTAATTCAACCCTCCGTGTTGGGTTTGAGAGTTTATATTTTCATTACTCCCATAATTAAATGGGATATGTGTAACTTTCCTCAGCTTCGTTTACGGGTTTGTCGTTTACTCTTTTGCTCTATGTCATCTTTCCTCGTGAATTCTCTGGAGGTAAGCAGTGGTCATACTAACCATTTACGATGAGCCAAACACGTGCAGTTACTTTCATGTAGACAGTCAAAACGCAACCCATCTTCGACCTGCTTACCATTAAAGAGTTTTTGGATTATAGCCATGCCCAAGATTTCCACTGTGCCATTAACATGACACTAGTGACTGCTGACGGGTACTATGCCTTGTAAAAATCATCACATGGTTTTACTTCGGAGTTTTTCATCTCCTGGGTGTGTTGCCAGTCAAGGAGTAGTTAGAAATGAATTTACGTAAAATTACATTTAAAAAATATGAAAAAGTATGTTGACATGTCTTTTACGAATGTTTATGATTTCACAATTTTTAAAGCTGGTTTTTTTTTATTTGATCATTCGATAATTTAAATTTAATTAATATGACACTATTGATTTCACCATGTTCAATTTTCAGTTACAACGGGCAACTGTTCACCACCCAATTACTGGAAAACTGATGTATGCCGATTACAGAATTAGTAAAAGGTGAGGAGAGTGGGAAGACAAAGTTATATGAAAATATTGTTATCTGGATGTTTTCTTCAGTTATCGAGATATGCTATTTAGATTAGCAAATTCTATCAGGAACATATGTGACCATTAAATAAATTTATGTTACAAAACATTTGTAATTTGCTTCATTCAAAATGCTATTTATTTATTTATTTAGTTGTTGGATACAAGAAGATGAAGATGTTGTTGTTGGAAAAATCTACAAACGTGTGCAATCTTTGACTGGCCTTGATCTCATGTTTGCTGAGCCACTTCAAGTTGTTAATTATGGTATAGGAGGGCATTATGCGCCTCATTTTGATTACGCAACGGTATGTTTATTTCTTCCTTCGCGCAACCAATCAAAATTTTGCATTTAATTTAAGGTATTGATTCAGAAGCAACCATTTCATTTTACTGTCTTGTTATGAAAGGAAAGCAACAAAATAAATATGATACATAGTAACAGCTACAGTGCGTTATCTGTGCAAGATTATTTATAACAGCTACATTACTTACCTTACGTTGGATGATCCTCTCGATAACTTGCAGTAATTGTACCGGGATAAAAATATTGTTTCTTTTCATTAAGTTCAAGGCAGCTTGATATAATTTTTCTTTAATTTAGTCATTGATTTTTATAATTTTTTCAAGTAGACAAACTTTCCCTAGGGTTTATATGCCTGTGTCATATAATTGCAGACGACCATCATAACGTTAGAGCCATCATTAATATGCATTAACTCTGGGTAAGGTTTCTGCATTAGTGACTCTGAAGAGATGTACTCTGCATTAGAGACTCTGAAGAGATGTACTCTGCATTCCTTCCTTGTATGTTGGTTATATTGGACAGCCAAAAATATATTCGACATTTTACAAGAAGGAAAGAAATTCATCAGTAAATTCTAGCAACGTTTACATGGTTATACGTTATGTAAATGATATCAAAAATTATTTTAGACAAATGGAAAGAATGTTATTTACAAGGAAGGTTGGAGAAATAGAATAGCAACTGCACTGCTTTATGTAAGTACAAAAATTTAATTATAAGTTATTAAATCTATGTTTTTGAAGTATCAAATCAACATGGTATTAAAAACAATTATTTTAAAATAATGCTGGTTTACGATGTACCAAGTCAACAAAGTATTAAAAATAATTATTTTACAATAATGCTGTTTAAGGTGGTAAGGTCACATGTATGTAACAAAGCCAAAAATAGTAACATCATATAAAAGATAAACGGGAGTATGTGAACCCGCCCCACTTCCAACTCGCCCCACCTTACAACGGTCAAGTCGGAACAGTTTCAAGTCAAGTCGACCCACGTGTTTGACCAACTCGCCTCACCTCCAAGTCAACTCGTCCCACCTCTCGAGTCAACTCGCCCCACTATAATTACTAAATAATAATATTCTGATTTTCTATCTATTACCACACTAAAATACTGTTTTGAGTGTAGTATCTATCCAATAACTTTTAATTTAGTAAAATATGGAAAAACGAGCTTTTTGTAAAATTCTCGTAAAACTGAACAACGCTTTTCGAGTGAAGTAAAATTTTTGATTTTTTTTATTATTTTGTTAGTTCTTCCCAAAAATTTTACTACTTTGCTAATGCTGCACAAAAATACTATTTTTCAGTGTATTATCTATCCACTAACTTTTTATTTAGTGTATTATCTATCGTTTTTAGATGTCAGATGTTCTTCAGGGTGGCAGCACTGTTTTCGTGTCGACAGGGAAAGGTGCATTTACAAAACCAAGAAAGGTATTTTTATTTTTATAATTATGATACAGATATTTTTATTTACTCCTTTTCAGTTACACGTCAGAGACATCTAATAATTTACAGTAAATTTTTCTCAAAGAAAATTTATTTTTTCTTTCTCTAGGGTGACCTTGTGTTTTGGTACAATTTGAAAAAGAATGGACTTGGGGATGAAAGAACAAAACATGCGGCATGTCCTGTTGTACTTGGTACAAAGTGGGGTTAGTAGTTTTGTGTTTTTTTAATTAATTTACATTTTCCAAAGCCGAAAATACATTCCTAAGATAGAATAATAGAAGAATTAAACGCACCGGCCAAATCATTACAAACTTTTACTGGATTTTTCATTATACATTTCATCCAAAAGTCTAGCAGTGTAAAGCAAAGTCTCGGGTGTATAGAAGGCCAAACGACTTGACTTTTTTCCTTTCACTCGGCTTTTCGCCCTTCTTGATAGTCTCGATTTCGATCTACTGTCTCTCGATTTCGTTTTCCCCCAACCCGTCTTGAAAACCAAAACGAAAATAGCATTCAGTTTATATAGCGTCTTTTCCTATCTTATTTGAATTGGAACCTTCGCCAGGAATTTCAAAGTCGGAATCCATCCCTCCACAAACTTTCTTTTTGTCTTTTATTTTCAAAAATGTTCTGGGTACTTTTTCGGTTCTGATTACTTTGTTCGTGAGCAGTGTCGAGAGAAGAACAAAAACGTGTTTTGCGTTGTGTTAGGTGTTAGCGGGAAAAACATCGATCAAAAACGGTAATGAGCATGCTCGATATGGCCAAACATGGTTAAACGTGGCCAGATGACAAGACTATAAAACCTCTGATAACACCTCTGACTGAACTCTGAACGATAAAAATTCAATCCCCTACTCTCGACATTTTTTATCAAAATCAAACTTCACTATACATGACACTACACGCTGGACAGTCGACACTGCTATACATTCGTCGAGGAAATGGCCAAACAAACAGACTTTTGCTAGACTTTGAGTATAGTGAAAAATATAGACCTTTGGCCGGGGCTTAAGCCTTAAGATTGAAGAAACCCAGATTGATGGATGTAAATTGTCAGCGAGACAGCTTTTGGAAACCAATACTGAATTGATTACTGAAACGATTGTTGTTAGGTAAATTTTTCTCCAAAGCAAAATTTTTTTTCAAGAACTAAGAATAACATTTGTGATAACAACTTTTTGATTTTGACAAAATTGATTTTGACATGTTATTTTTCGAAAACAACAAAGACTTAACTAAAACTTACACTGTGCATTAAAACAATTTCTCTTTGCTTTCAGTGGCAAATTTTTGGATAAATGAATGCGGACAAGAATTCAGAAGACCGTGTGGACTTTCAAAAGACGAGTAGAAAAGAGCTGAATAAAAATTAAAAAAAAAACAGAAAAAATACAAATGACAAAGACAATATTTTAAGAAATGCTTGAATATCAAATTTAAAAATTTCCTTCAATGAAGAAGTTTATTTGGTTCAATTTCCTTATATTAGAACACCGCGCTTTGCAACCTGATCATTGGGCAAGGTAGCTCTTCATATCAAGGTGTCACTGTGTGAAATAAGCTAAAGCACAGAAATAAAAAAGCCCTTCACTAGCTTCTTTAAGAAATTGTTAAAACATTCTTTGAAATTTGAACATGAATTTTTCTTTTTTGTTAACTGAAAAGATACACTGTATGCTGATTTTTGTCTTACTATCTTTTTATTTAAATTGTTAATTTATCAGCTTAGATTTTTAGACAGGGCATATTGTAAACTTTTTAGATGGGCACAAATGTTTGGCTTCAGGCAAGTGTCAAGGCTCTCCGGATAGATGGAGCACCTTTCCCAGAGAGGCTTCTTAAAAACTATTTGCTTTTTATTTAAAATCAACATTAAAAAGTTAAAAAAGTTATTAAAAACTATTTGCTTTTTATTTAAAAAATATAAATTTTGCATATAATTGAGTGCATGTATGATTAGAGCAATGTAAGACATTTAAAATTATGATTTATTGCATATGAAATTCAGTAGTTCCATCACAGATTCTCCCAATTCTTGCAAGTCAGTTTTCAAGTTCTTAAAGAAACATGTATTAGGAGAATATTTTTTTCAGGATTGATATATTGTTTTGTCACAAAATAATATGATGTCATAAGGGTGGTGTTTTCTGAGAAGAAATCATGTGTTCTTGAAAAGTTTGTGTGGGTGCTCATCAGAATGATTTCCCCCAGAATCTAATTTTTAGTTTGTCCTCTTCACTTTTTGGCAGCTGGACTTTCACTGAAGACTTCAGCTGCACTTATTCATTTAGATCTGTGGATATTTAAAAATTTTACAGATGAAATTATTATGAAATTATTATAACACATTTATAAACAAGGTCATTATTATTTGTCCATTTAACAATTATTATTCTAAAACTATCTACAAAGTATTTATCCATTTATAGAAGGTCAGAGAAGCTTTGCTGTTTCCTTTATCAAATATTTTGCTATTATATTTGTGAATGCTTTTACAACATTTACTCCAGTTTTTGCAGAAACTTCATACCTCTCCACATTTTTTAGTTCTTTGATGTTATTTATATCTTCTGGAGTGATCTTTCTGTTATTCAAATCTGCTTTGTTAAGAAGTAATACCAAATAAGGGTCATAAACTTTGCTTAAAACTTCTGCCAACCAAAATTGCAAAGCACTCAATGAAGATAAATTTGTAATATCAACAACAGGCATGATAATAACTGCATCTTTGGAATAAATTTTTATTTCATTTGATAGCTGCTTTTGTCCACTAATGTCCCACATCTGCAGTCCAACAGATAATTGATCCTCCTTGTCAGATGAAGATAAATATAAAGTGCTGAGTCCTACATCTGCCCCAATGGTTGGCAAATAAGATTCAGAAAACTGATCATAAAGTATGCGATGAAAAATGCTCGTTTTACCAACATTTATATCTCCAATTAACAAAACTTTTGTGGCTATTCTAAAATTGTTCCCAGTATTGCTTTGACTTGATGCTGGAATTACAGGCTTTCCAGCCACAATTAATGATTGCCCTTTGCCAGAATTAAGAAATTTTATTGACAATTGTTGGATCCTTTCTACACTGTCAGTTGATAACTCTTCTAAAATTGTACGCAAGCCAAAGATGTGCATGCCTGACATAGGCTGGGGCTGTTGTTTTGGTTGTTTCAACAAACTGCCTGTGTTCCTTCTGAAAGAGCCTTCTGGTTGTGGTGTAGAGGGAAGAGAATTGTGGATGGTATTTTGAGCAGCAATTGCAGAGAAATTGCCAGTCGAACAGCTTGTTAAGTAAGACCTTCTCTTTCGAACAGACCGTGAAGATAAATAAATTCCTATGATAATGATGATAGCAAAGGCCACAACAATTATCTCTACTGTAATTGTAACAGGGAGGCGGTACTTCGATAATTTTTTCAAGTAAACTGAAATAATATTAGTTGGCACCAAGCCAAACCAAAACAATGGTAAAAGAATTCCAATTGCAATTGCAAAGACGAGCAAAGTAACATAGATTGATATTCTGCAAATTTTACCCTTGATATACATCTGATTAGAAGAACTCTTGCTGAAGTCCACGCTTCCATGACTTACCTCGATTGCGTTTTGAACACTTTCAATTTCAGAATCATTCTCCATCACTTTGGCTTGCTCAACATTTAAAGTCAGTTGGTCTGGTCTCTTCCAGAAACAAGATAAGAGTTTTTCAGACATTTTTTCTCGTTTTCAAGACGTACTTGAGAAAAAGGTTCGAATTTATCTTCTTGATGCCATAAAATGTTTCTATTTTTGTTCCCTGGTGTTTGCAGCAGCACGAGATTCATGACTTCCGCATTTGGCATTGTGAACGCTTCTCTTTCCTCCGCATCAAAAATTGTGTTTTGAGGATTTTGTGAAATTGGGTTGCGTGTCGTTGCTGTTGTTGTTGTAACAACTATCTACAGTACTTGTTCAAGCCGAGGTTGATGTGCAAAGCCTAAAAAGTAAAAGGATTATATTTTGTGTGATAAAAAAATTAGCAGTGCAGTCAATAACAGTGAGTTAATAAAACAGGAGGAAAGTAAGTTTACTGTTTTTTTTAATAAATTGTGTGATGTAATAAATAAATAAATTTAGCGGGCGGCAGACATATCGTGAAAAACATTACATTTCATTTGGACGATTTTTGACAAAACTCAAACTGCTGTGCTTGTGCCTGCTGGTGGTTTTGTTGTGCGAGTCAATTGCTTTCCAGTCAAGTGGGGGCCCCTAAAACCCAGCTTCATTTTTTATTTTAATTAAATTCAAGACACTTTATTTCAGAAAGCAAATATTTTCTCAATATTGGTTTTGGCTTTATGATTATAATGCCTTGATAATATTTTTCTTACTTTTGTAATTTATTTTTCAGCACATCACAACATTGAAATAGATTTGAACCAGAATGTTAAAAGGTTTCAATTTAAAATCCACAATGTTATCGTCAATTTGGTTTTTTCCAAAGTTACTTCACACTTCACTGATGCAGAGAATAAGTCCAAATAAAACTTTAATTGAATGTGCACAGAAAAGGTGCATTACACTTCTGACTCAATTCAATGTTGTGGACAACAGTAAGCTTGGTCAAAAAACACGACGTTACAAGAAACCATATTTAATTGGTTTTTATCGTAAAAGAAAAACAGCAGACATTGGTGATATTATTAAAGTTGCAGTACAAGGAAGGCCTTGTAAGGCATTGGTTGTTGCAACAAGAAAACCAAAAACACAATCAATTCCAAGATTTGACAATAACAATATTATTCTTTTAGATGATAACGGTGCTCCTCTTGGAACAAGAATTAGAGGTCCTATACCAGCTATACTTAGAAAAAACAGAGCTAAATTTTCAAAAGTTATTTCTTTGGCTTCTAGATTTGTTTAGATAATTACATCATAATCATTGTTTGTCTTTCAGATTATTTTTCTAATTGTAAATCTTGATAAAAACCTGAAATGTATAGTCAATATGACTATGCTGAAAATCACTTGATATAAAGTGGATTAACAAAATAAAAAGTTGAACTGAAGAAATCAAATCACAATTGAGGACAACTTGTTTCATCTGTTCACTTTATTAACTCTCTGCCAATAGAATACAGTAATATCCCATCTTCCTAAAAGTTTGTTTGGTCCTTGTTTTTGAAGGAAAGTATAGGTTCTTCTCTATCCATGGCATCATGATACAAATTGGAAATTTCACATGGCAGACTTGTGAGAATGCATTTTTATAATGTCCTACCACCCATGTGTGTTTTTATTTTTGTGTGATTTCTATTTTTTGGTTTCTCATCACCCATGCATTTATATTGTGTCATACCACCTATGCCAATAAAAATGCATGGGTGATGGGAAACCAAAATCTAAAACACCCCTAGATTCCTAAAGCCTGTTTAAAAGCTCGCATTTAAGAACCTGTATTATAAATTCATCCTAGCATGGCTCTTAGTTAAATCATGGTTGAAAAGCCTAAATTTTACTACAATTGGAGAACTTCAGGATTTTTTTGCATTACTAACTCGATTAAGTGGAATAGGTTTTATTAATGTGACAAAAGAATACAATTTCGAATGTAAAGCGTCAAAAGTTACAAGTGCTCCTGGTGCTGCCTTGGTAGTACAACAACAATTAAAGCCAATCGCCAAATGAAGAAGCAATCAAACTGCTAATGAGCAATGTAAAGTCACAAAGAATGTCGAAAAGCAAAAACATAACTAGTGTGATTGATCATAAGATACCCACCTCGCTGCAAAGAACATTAATGCGTTCACAAGGGGCGTCAAATTAGTTGTCTGTTTCTGGAAGATATATCCTAATAAGGAAGAATTTTGGGATGCAAAATTGAGATACGATAAAACTCATTAAGTTACGTTGAAAAGCTTGTGCCAAGTAAATGCCCCTGTAACCCAGGGGGGCACTCATTAATTTTTCATACGGAGAGGTCAGTCCAAGGTCAGGAGGTCAGTCCAAGAAAGTTTAAAGTAACCCAAAAATAGCAGACATTTCTATGATATACAGGCTGTAGCTGGTGTCTGAGATTGCCCAAATCAAAACAAAAAGTATTGAAATTCAATTTATGATCTGTGAAACAATGCTATTCAATGCTAAATAATGATGTCGAAGATGAGATTAATTTTCTCTTTGAATGCCTCGCGTATGACGATTTAAGAAAGTTGTATTTCAACTTTGATATTAGAAATCCCCCGATTTATAGAACTGAACTTTTTAAGCAAGTATTTGCCGATGACAATGCAGAAGATACAAGAGTTTTATGAAAATATTTAAAAAAAGCATTCCATAAATGGAAATGGAATTGGAAATGGAATGGATATTCCACAACCAGCATCCTTTTAATGTTCATGTTAATTCACTGTTATTGTCCTTGTTACTGTTATATATTTTTTTGTATAGCTAGTTTAGTATTATCGCCATGCCTTGTAATAGGTAGCACATATGTATATTCAAAAATGTTAAGCAAATATATCACAAATATATCACAAAAATGTTAAAGTGCATATGACACGAAAATTTTTATTTGCTTATTCGACCAATTCGAGTGTGCTGATCACGAAAATGAG